>VURO01015551.1:73251-84975 GCA_015108175.1 Pelvicachromis taeniatus
CTGTAAATACCTCTACACACACACACACACACACACACACACACACACACACACACACACACACACACACACACACACACACACACACACATCCTGCTATTTTGGTGCCAGCGTTAGTATGTAGGCTCCATATGTCTGTAAGAACTTGTAATTCAGCTTTTCAAAATCCAATCTCGTTCATGCGGTTAAATTGAATCCCACCATGTACCAGCAGAGGGCGCACATGTGTTTAAAAAAAGCCCGGGCGTCTGAGCAGAAGGATGCTCAGCCAGGTGTCGGCTGCAGCATCAGCACCGCTCCTCCTCCAGCTCCCTCCTCCTCCTGCTGTCCGCAGTACCTCTCTTTCTCCCTCTCTCGCTCTCTTTCTCTCTCCGTGCGTCGTTTCTGGCAGCCAGAGAGAGTGAGGAGGGAGTGGAAAGACGCGCTGGCAACTCCTGCGTTTTCACCGACATTCTTCAGTGAAGCAGCAACAGAAAAAGCTGCAGGTAAGTCGCGCGACTGTAAACACCCCGTGCTTATTTTGCTTGAAGTGCCCGCATTGGTTTCTCGAAAAAGTGTCGCACTTATTTTGCTCGTAGGATTTCGAATCTTGCTGCCTGACTCGGTTCGACCAGCACCATAAATACAGTTTGTTTTTGGCTAGGCCCGCATAACGGCAATGTGCGAGGGAAATTAGCTCGACTCTACATATAAATAGCTGTAACCTCGAAGTTGAGCCACAGTGTTGGAGGGAAAGTGAGGTCAGGAGGAAGAGACGGTGCGATGGAGATGGATGGAGCAGGTCAAGTCTCTGTGGGTGCTGCTAATGATCCAGTATAGATTTTAGGATTTAAACCAAATCCACTGCACTGAGAGATGACATGGACTTGAGTTTGAAGGATTTTGTTTTCATTTCTCGACAAATGTTATTTAATGATAAGCTATTTTTGTGTGTTTATAGACTTCAAAAGCAAAGACTCTCATAGCTTTCTAATACATGAGATACAATTGTTGTTAATTGATATCTGGAAAAGCTGTGATATTTTAAATTTGTTGATGTGTTTGCCTGCTCAGGTTTAAGCTTTTTACTAGTGAAAGTGGACAACTGTATATTTATAATGCAAAACTTTGAAGTCTCCTTGATAGTATGATTAATTACTTTTCATTTCTAAGTCCACAAGTGACACTGCTGCACACTCATGCAGACACTAATTCTCAGGTATCTTGACTGCTTTTAAGGAACCCACGGCACAGGGGCTGTATTGATACTTCAGTTCCTTTTGCAACACTTCCCATGTTCTCAGCCTCATTGTTGGAGACTTGAGATTTGACAAAAGAAAACAACGGCTGGAACAATTAAAAGTGACTGAGGGATTTCACGCTGTTGTTCCAATTGACCGCTGTCGGGTGATTGGATTGTCCTTGAGGCAGTTGGACGGCGGTGTCTTTGTTGGGGTGAATCCCCCTTTTTCAGCTGCTCGGCTGAAGCTCTCGTACTTTTTTCAAATACATTCTAGTTTGCTAGCATTAAAATTCAGAATTTGCCTGCACTACTGAAATATGAAAACAATGTGTCCCTACTCTGAGAGGTTCTGTATAAAAATAAGTGATGTTTTCAGCATTTAATAAAATTGTCTGCTGCCACCATTGATCCCAGTATCAGAGACTTCCCACATTTATGGCTCTTCAAGTCCATTTTGCTAAATCTCACTGATCCCTCCCGGTCATGTTAACGTGGAGGTTGACACTGCATCAAAGCAGGACAGCAGATCTTACGGCCTTGGCTGTACCCTGACTGCTCTAGTTGCTTCTCTTGATGCTGATGCATGTGTGATTGATTCATTACATCTGACCTCTGCTAGGTCTGAAGAGCGATCAATTTATCAGATCTCTGCCAGGAATACCACTGGCGGCTGTGTGTGAGTGTGTGACTGACTTTGTGTGTTTTGTTTAAGCGTGAGGTTCCGGGTGCCTATCTCGTGTGTGTGTGCGTGGGTGTTTCTGCAGGTACAGAAAAGCCTATGAATGTAGCACACCGGTATGACCTTCAAGGTCATTTAATAGGACAGAATGCAGGAGAAGGAAGAGGAAGGAAGGGAGAGAGGGAGAAATTGAGACGGGAAGTGAACTGAAGCTGAGAAGGACATTAAAGTTGGTCAGTGTGCCTGTAAATAATATGTCACAAGTGCAAGGCTTCATTTATTTTTAAACATTTTGCTTCTTTTTTTCTTTTTTTTTGCTTGGATGATTGTTTTCTGCTAATAAATATAGCAGTGGTTTCCCAATAGTGGTGAAAAAGAATTAATAATCAAAAATAATAGAAATGTAGCAGTTATTTTAATAACACGATTGTTATAATCCTCCACATTTTGGACGCATCTTTGCTCAGTGCGAGAATCCTCTGCACTTGCAAGTTCACGTACACACGCGTGTGCATTATGTGTGAACCGAGCATCAGCACTTACAATCTTGAATTCACGCTGCTTTTGTCTGGAAGGTGGCATTGGGCTTATTGTAGCTCCTCCCCTGCAGTCGCAGGCAAGACATTAGAGAGTGAAAAGGGAGGCACGCCTCCCCTGATCACACACAAACACACACACGCACACATACAGTTTTCCGTGTCCCACCAGGAGCAGACATGAAAGACCTTTTTTCACTTGTGTCAAGTGCTTTTTCTTAAATTTTTCTTAATGTATTTTATTTGTATATTTGTCTCATATTATGTTATTAAGCTGCAGCCATTATTAAGAAACTTAATACAATTTTGTGAATGAACTTAAAAGCACGTGTGTGACAGAAAAAACCGTAGTAGCTGTAGCTAGTCTTGGTTAGGTCTACCTCATTAATGTTTTATGAAACTTCTCAACAGTTTACATCTTTGTTCTTTTTTTAGACGTACTCCCCCAAAACAAAATCCACTCCCAGAACAGCAGCACAAGTGAATTCTCCTCCCAAGGAGTTCTTGTCCTATTTTGTACTTTCTAGCCTTCCTGTATAGAATGTATGAAAACACCTAAAGCAAGCTTTTTTCCCCTTTTTTCTCTCCTTTTTGCAAATCATTGCCCCTCCCAAAAAACCCTCATCTCGCCCTATTCTTTGCTCACCTCTCACTGATCCCTGGGCAGCTCTCCCTCCCCCACATCTCAGGGGTTTACCACTTGCACATTACACATACACTTGCACATTACAATACTAACCAGAATCCATCACATCCCCGCCCCTTTGCTCCCTCAGCACTCCGCAGCATTATTTTCTCTTTCTATATTCTCTCGAAATAAACACAAGTGACTCAGCTCGTCTAAGTTGTTCTCAGCTTCTCTTTGTCTGGGCCGTCTCGCCTCTTGTGCTTTATGTCTGACTGTGTATGTCTGCGAGTCTTCGTGAGCTTGTGGCATCCTCGCAGTCCCACGGAGAATTGCACTATCATTGCACCGCTTTGCATTTGAAATGAGCTCCTCTCCTCTTTGTCCCGCCTCATACAGTTTCGCACAGCCAGCTATGGAAGAGTTAACATTTTTTTTTTCTGCGACAGGAGTGAGGCTAGTGGGTGGAGGGGCTTTACTAATAACAATGCGGTGGTGCTACCAGCAAGCAGCCAGCATGGACAAACACCCTCTTTTCTGCTCTCCTTTCCTCAATAAACCCTTGTCTGGACCTTTGCAAACATGTGTTTTGATGGCTGCTTTCAACCCGATAGTTCAGGTTGAATATCGTTTTTTATTTATTTTTTCCTCATATTTCCTGCTGTTTTCTTTCATTTCATCTTAAGTCAGCTTTTTTGCATTGGTCTTGTTGTTATATGCCTCATTCTTACATAAACATTTTGTTTAGTTCAACCATGTCGATCATATTGCGCCTTAGTCTTAAATAAAGTTTATTATTATTATCTGCCCCCACTTTATCCCCGTCCAGTATCACCGACTGCATAGCCTGGTGAAACAGACAGCGAAGCGGGACCGTGTCCGATTTATTGGAGACTCATCCTGTGTTTTTGCATAAAGCGCAAGGCTAAAAAAATAAAAATTAAGGAGATGGTAAATCCCATAAATAGATGTGTGCATGCAGGCACTTATGTGCAGCAGACCTTTTGTTTGTTTTTGTTTTTTTAAGCCACATTTCCCCCCAGGTAGAAGCTGTTTCTTTGTCTCTGCCCCTACTGCAGTGATAGTCACTGCCTGAGTGTGAGCTGTTGTGTGTGAAGGTGATTCTCGTGTTTGATGATCTTTCATTTTGCATGCACTCGGTGATCACCTTGGTGCTTTATAGTGTTTTTTCGGATCAAAAGTTTCCTTTTGTTTTTTGTTCTGCCTCCCGTGTTGACAACAATAGACAAACCTAGCGTGCGAACAAGAACAATTCTTGATGGATGGATGTGCGCGTGAACCCGTGCCAGCATTTGACCGTTTTTCATTTGGTTTCACCGAACAAATCTAATTTCTGGAATATTGTGATCTTCTGCTGATTTCATAGCAGGCGCCAAACGCCGCCCTGCCTGCCCGAAATAAGGGAATAAATCAGCTTTTATTGCAGATCATCTGATATTCTCATTCTCCCTTATTCACTTATATATGACCACCCACTATGACTCAAGATCCTGTAGAAATCCCGTTACTGATTCCCCTGCGATATAGACTTATTCCCCTCCCCCGGGGTACAAAAAGGTGTCCAACTGTAGGAGCAGAGTGGGGGGATGAGCCGAGAGGAAATAATTTGGGCAGATGTAGCCTGCTGGTGTGCCATCTATAAGGATGAAAATGAGATTGATTACCTCACCCGGGCCCTTATTAACTCCGTATTATTGGGATGAAAGAGACAAGGGCAGCAAAAGAGAGAGAGTTGTTGAGAAAGACATAGCATTAAAGAACTGAAGGGACATCGCTGAGCTCAGTGTTGTCAGCGAGGCGACGTAGGTTGATGAGGAGCATGTCTGTAAGCACAGCTATAAAGAAAACCGGTGCAAAACGGCAATCAAGCAGCTGGAGGAGACTATTTCTGGTTATTTTTGCACTCCTGTTTGCCTCGCTGTTTCTGTATGATGGTAATCCCTTTGCTGTGTGCATACTGGGTTATTGCTCGGTTCACACATATAAACAGTTGAGCATACTTCAGTGAATCATCACTTGTGAAATTCTGTCTGCAGGCTATCTATTGTGTCTTGTGAAAATGGAGCATTTAGCTTATTTCACTGCTATTTCTGTCTGTGTGGTTCGCAGACAGCGATGAGGTAGCGGCAGTGGGGTTGAAAAGGAAGGAATGGATGACTAATTCTTAGCTAATTTCTGAATAGGTTTTCTCGCTAAGCTTAATCCTGCTGGATGATTACGTTAAGGAATGCAATAGAAAGACAATATCCTCCGCCGCCACCAAATTAGCACAAATATGATAGTTTTTATGTCTTACATCTATCCACGGCTGCAGAACACAGCTTTTCACAAGTTCACACTCTCCAACATGTTCATTGTACAAGGACACACAAGGGTGATGTCATTGGTGATTAATTGCATGTATGCAACGACACAGCATGGACTGAATTAGAGAGAGAGAGACAAAAAAAAAAAAAAAGATTTTAAAGATAACCGCTCCACTGCATTTTAATGCAAATCCTTTTGCAGTTCAATTTTCTCATGCAGGGAGAATCAGGAGTCATAAATTATGGGTATGCACACGTCATCGCTTTGTCCATTTGAGTTTGTTCCCCTTTTGCTATTATTGCAGTGTGATGGAATTTACATCTCAGCAGAGGTATGTGCGGATGAAAGAGCGATAGGGCAAGGGGCAATGAATATATGTGTGTGTTCCTGGGTTTCCCCTTGGGACCACAGAGCTGTAAAACCTGTCTGCTTTCCTGTGGGGGAGGAGAGGAATAAAGCAAAGTGCCAAAGACAAATGGCTTCTGTAATAGCCACATGTGCTGCTGGACCAGCAACAAAGACACTGAGGGGGACGGCTCGTAGGCTTGTGTTGATGTGTCTACACAGGTGACTGCCTTTGTACTGTCACATGCATTCATGCGATACAGAAAATGTAAACCAACTCAGCAACAGAAGAACAAAAAGATATGCCCATCACATTTCCTTACTTGCTTTCAAAGAAGAATATATAAGATGCCGGGGCATATTCCTTTGAAATTTCATGTTTTCTTTTTTTTAAATCTGGAAAATATTCTTTGCGGCACTCAACTTTGATCCCTTGAATGAATCCAAGACTGGCAGCCCCTACCCTTCTTGAAATCTGTAAAACCCTCTCACATATTTTGGCTCATATTTTGACCTGAGAGGAAGTAGAGAAGTGATGAGAGGAGGCTGAATCTTTGACACTATTACTATTGCAAGACATTAGTGTCTTTAGAGTCACAGTTTTCTTCATCCAGTTAAAAAAAAAAACAAATCAGAAAACAGCAGTCTCTCTATTAATCAAATATTCATTACAAATGCCTTATAGCTGCATATTGAACAATTCAATTTGTATTTGTAAGTGAGAGGTTAGAGCACAGTTAGATGGTTACTTTAATTTGAACTCTAATGATGGAGTGGAGATTTAAAAATGGCCAGGAAATAGCTATTAGTGTGTCAAGTCAAGTACTTCCATTGTTTCATGCATACTTACTTGTATGTGAATTTCAACAGGATAACTCGGCTAGCTGCTCCACTTCTGAACTTCTACATCTTTCTGTGCATGTGATCACACATAATGTTATAATCTTTACAGTCAAGATGAAAATTGACATACATGCAACATTAAACTCTATTGCACAAACATGACATGCGCTTAAGATGGCTAAAAAAATCATATTTAGCTATTGCTGACATAATCATTGATGCTTCTATTGGCTGAAATGGTTTGGAACCCTGTCTTTCCATTGTGTAACCAAGAGGGCAACTGTTTGGAAGAGAAACCTAATTTAACTTTGTGACATTTATGATCATCAGTGTGCACACTTCATGTAACCATACTTGATTGAGTGAACAGCAGAGATGCACCGATCGACCAGTCAGGGAGCGGAACTGGACAATTTCCAGCGTTCTCGTCCCAGACTGTTGACTGCCCGGTCAGCCTCACTCATGTAATTACAAGCTGGTCTGTTTCATGACTGCACAACACGAGCACGGTTTCACAGGGAAACGGCCGTGCGCCCACTCACAGCCACATGCTAGCATGTCATCAACGTGGAAGTTCTCCACTGTGCGTGAAGTCACAGAGTAAAATGCTTGTAACAGCAAACCTAATCATCACCCCAGCTAAAAATGACCATTTTAGCCATGTGGCTAAAGCTAAATCTATCCAGAGCTCAGAACCAACCACAAGACAGCAGCCTCGGTATGAGCAAATGATCAAAGCAGTTACAAGAAAAATGATGACATAAAAATTACATAATAAAATTAATGATATTAATTTTATTATTGAAATCTGTTTCATCTACTTTTGTTTGGTAAGGTTAATACATCAGCTAAATATTGTTGTAAAGCAACTAATATTCAGTTAGTTATTTGTAGCGCTGCCGTATTGCAGTCGAAGGCAATTTGTAAGGTTACATTTCTTTTATTATGCAAGTCATATTTTTCATTGAAAAAAGTTAGATAGATAGATCATGTATGGGAAAATAATAGAACAATATAGAGTATATAGTGGCATTTGATTAATGAGCTCCTTAACCTTGTAGAGAATTGCCAGAGACTTTGATATTTTGCCTTTGATAAGTAATGTGGGGAATCCAGGATAGTTTGTGATTTATTTTCACACCAAGGAATTTTATTTCAGATAGTCTGTCTAAATCTGTTATTTATTGTCAGAACATAGACACAGCACAGTAAGTTTGTATCATCTGCAAATATTATTATTTTCAAAGACTTTGAAATTGCACATATCTCATTATTGTACAATATGAAAAGCAGTGGCTCCAAAACTGATCCTTGGGGAACCCCACACACAACGGGATTCAATTTTGATTTTATGGCATTTATTTGGATAAATTGTTTGTGGTTTTTAGGGTAACTGTTAATCCATGACAATGCCACCTCTCTGACCCCATATGTACATAGTTTGTTAAATAAAAGGTTGTGACTGTATCAACTTTATCAAATGCTTTTTTTTTTTATCTAAAAAACTCAGACAGCATATTCTTTGTTTTCAATAGCAGTTGTTACTGTATCTATAAACTCGATTAATGCATGCATTGTGGTTCTTTTAGGTCTAAATTCATACGGTTGTTCATATAGTACAAGTTTTTTTTTCTGTGATAAAGTCATACAGTCTATTGTAAAATATTTTTTCCAGTATCTTAGAGAACTGCAGTAGTAAAGAGATGGGCCGATAGTTTGTGAGAAGATCTTCATCTCCGGGTTTATATAATGGAACTACCTTTGCAATTTTCAACTTATCAGGGAATAAACCATTTTGTAGTGACAGATTACAAATGTAGGTATATGGTTTCACAATACATCAATAACATTTTTAATTAAATCCATATCAATGCCATCACAGTCAGTTGATTTCTTGGAGTTAAAGGATGTAACTACATGGATAATTTCCTCTTCATCGACTCCCCTCGTAAACATTGAGTTTTTAATATTAATAGTTTTAGTTTTAGGAGTGCGTCCAGTTTTTACAATTTCTTTAGCCAAGCCAGAACCAACATGAAGAAAAAAGTCATTAAAACCATCTGTAATTTGTTTTATGTCACCAGTCGTTGCATTTTGTATTTGAAAATTATTTGGATATTACAATCCTTTAGTTCCTTTATTTACAATATTATTTAGTACTGTCCACATGTTTTTCATATTATTTTTATTTTCACCTAAAAGTTTACTGTACTAATTTCTTTTTCTGCTTCTCATAATTCTTATCAATTTATTCTTAGACCTCTTATAAGTTTGCTCAGCTTCTACTGTTCTTTTCTTACATAACGTTCAGGATCCCCTCTGTTTGAGTTTTCAGTTGTCTTTGTTTTATTCACCAGGGACAGTGTTTATTGTAAAGAGTTAATATTATAGATAAGAAGTTTTCATATGCCACGTCAACATCTTGAACATAGATGTTACTCCAGTCTAGATGTTACTCAATTGCTTCTTGTGTTTTATGTCTAATTAATTTCTTATTAGGTTCACATCTGTTAATCCTGGCGTCTGTACTGTTGCAAAAACAGGTAGATGGTCACTTATGTCATTTATTATTAATCCACTTACAACAAACCTGTCAACAACATTAGTGAAAATATTATCGATAGGTGTAGCACTGTGTGAGGTTATTCTTGTTGGACGGCAGATTAAGGGATAAAGATTAATGCTGTGCGTTGTATGGATGAAATCAGTGGCACTGTTCACACTTGGATTCAACAAATCTATATTGAAATCACCACAAATAAATGTCATTTTCTTGTTGTTAACAGGATTGTACATCTTCAGCTTTTCCTCTGTGAACATTTTCATGGGCTCCTGTAGATACAGCTGATTTGCACTCTATTATGTTATCCAGTGCTAGTGACAGTTCACTGATGATTCTACTTTTGTAATTATTATTAGTATACAAGGCAACACCCCCTCCCCTTGTTTGTTTTTATAGATGCAATACATGTCATAGCCATCAATCTTTACTAAGTTTTGAGCCCCATCTAACCAAGTCTCTGAAACTGCAATGCCATTCTAATTTCTTAGAAAACTGCGCCAGACAGTCCAGAACAGCCCAAGTTGAATACATACTGTCAGTTATGATCCTTAGGACGAAAATTGACAAAACATCAGCATCAGCAGGTCACACTTAGAAAAAAAACGCAATTGTATTCAGTGAAGAAAATTGCAGTTGATGCATTTCTAGCGAACACACTTATGTATTTAAAAAAAGTCTAAGTGTGAATGCAGACTAGTTGAGGCACAGCTTAAACAAAGTGTAAAAGCCAGTGAGCGGAGTGTAGATGCAGGTGTAAACGATCAAGGGTGAGCAGACACCAAAAGAATAGAAGCAAAGCAAGCAAAACAACAACTAGACACACAGCTCCAAAGCCTGGCTTTACTTTTGTCAGGAGATTTACTTATGTGTACCCGCAGTCGAGAAATAAAAAAACAACAACAACAAAACAACAACTCCCAGTTTCAGCAACATGAGCAGTACCAATTAGTATTAAATCTTGTAACAGATCTTTGCTAACTGATTTGCTCTCTTGGGCTTTTATCAGTAAGTTGCTTCAGAAAAAGGGCTCTATAGCACATGCTATGGAGGGCCAAATGGGCACTAATTAGAACACTTGTGTGCTCCAGCAACAACTCTCTTTTCTGTATCTATTTGCATGTCTCATTTCTCTCACCTCAGGTCTGTGTCTCAGTCTCTCACCCACACAGGCTCATGACTGCTCCGAGACAAAAAGTGGAAGGTTAAGGAAATCCTCTGTCTTTTCTTAACTCAACACCACTTTTGAGTTTCATTGAGACCCCTGTCATGTATTGTTACCAACCTCTTACCTTACACTTTCTAAAAAGAGCTTGCCGTCTTAAATGCAGCACTTCATAGGCCCAGTGAAAAATCACAAATACAAGTGTTATTCTCCAAATTTAAGCACTGCTAAGACATCACCATATCACAGCCCACGCTCCCATCACTTAAGCGATGCACCTTTCCACCTATTTGCAGGAGTATGATTGCTCCTTCACTTATGTTTAGTACTGTGTGTATTTTGTATGCGCTGTGTGTACTTATGGCTGAATGCGCCTTTAACAACAGTTGCGTGTAGGCGTGAGTTTACATGTGAAATTGATGCACAGTGGAATGCACAGGAATGTAAAAGCATGAACGTGACCTTCAGATCTATATTGTCTGACTGGCCTTTTTCACTTGTGGTAGATCCCAGCATGAGGAAATATATTATCTGCATCCAATAACAGCTTTGTTAGGTTATACCTACATCTGTTATTTCCCAGATGAGCTCAGTCTGAATATTTAGCTCAACATGTATGTCTTACAGTTAGGTAGCTTACCCTATTTATTCAATTTGGATAAAAGGAAAATAAATGTAAAAAAAACAAAAAACTATAGCATAAGTATGTATGTTTGTTACATGTAAGTTGTTGCCATTACAGAAGTTTCCTGTATAAAACATATGTAAAAATAAGTGTTCATCAAAATGTGACGTTAATACCACCTGTAATGAATTACTTTGTCTTATACAAGGAGTATGTAGCTTCAAATAGGCAGAATAAATATATGTTTTTATTCATTTGTTTGGTCTTTCTGAACAGCATTTTTTTGCCATTTCACTGTATATGAAGATAAAGGGAATAACATGTTAAATTAACATACATGTATGTGTTTTCATATATACGTGTGGCGAACAAGCGCAGGCAGGCTTGGCTTGTATAATGTAAATAAGGTTTTGGCTCTGCCAGGAGTGCTTGTGGCAACAGTGCATTCATAACTCATAACCACTCTTATATAATGCATAGTACCCTGTCCACTTAGTTTTTCATATTTGCAGTTTTTCCTCTGCGCAAAGCTGAGTGATCAAAGAGATTTTTGTTAGATTTTGTAATTGCATAATTCATATTCCTGCCAACCGACACGCCTTCAACCAACACTCCCTCGCATGTGATCGTCTTTACTGAGAGGATCTGAGCGTGTGTGACATCAAAATAGCCTAATAACAAGGAAAGGCAGCTGAGGTTTTTTTTCCTTTTCATGTTTCATTTTTTTCTTCTTCTTCTTCTTTCTTTTTTTTTTTTTTACAATCATCCACCAGTTTCTTTTATTCTATTTGATTCT
>VURO01015551.1:85041-108930 GCA_015108175.1 Pelvicachromis taeniatus
CCGTCACAGTTAGGTGAAATGCAGCTTATTCTGGTTCAGCCACTGTGACCGAGCTCAGCATCCAGCCTCCGGAGAGTGCTGTCATCAGCACAAGCTGCAGCTCTACATCAGTGCCAAAATTGATCTGCCACACGTCTTCTCAGGGAATTCTCACACCCTGTAGCACAGCTCTTTGCCACTTTCCTTCCCTCCTATCCGTCTCTGTCCCCGCCTCTGTGTGAGCAATTAGCTAATTATTTGATTGTGTGCACCAATCAAGGGTAAATTTGAGCAGGGTACACACAGGCAGAGGGGAGCAGACTATTGTGTGGATTATCCTCCATGTTCTGTTTGTCGAGCACAATGAATTTCCATGTGTTGCCACACAGGATATTAGTGTAGGGGGCAAAAATTGTTTACTTTACCACAATATCAATAAAAGATTTGAGTTTTTAAATTTTATATATAAATTCTTTTAGAAAATGACCTCATTTTAGTTTGCTAAAGCCAACTTTTTATTATTTTTATTTATTTATGGTTTTTTTGGGGTTTTTTTACAGAATATTAGGATAACTGTGACGGTATCTCCAAATTACTTTTAAGAAAACCTTTAGGAAATTGAAATTACATGTGAACGTTTCCCCTGTCTCTCTAGGTTTAGAGGAATTTCAAACGTGCCACAGGCAGTCAGCGCTGTCACGGGGCACGTGGAAAAGCCACTCGCTAATGAGAACAGACACCCCTGCTGCACATATAATTAGAAGGTGGGAGAGCTATTCATACTTTGCTACTCAAACATTCAGTGTGATGGTTTGAAGACATATATTTTACCTCATAATGACTATCCCTGGGGTATATTCTCTGACTGCAGACAGATGAATTGATCCAGAATTGACCTGACAGTTTTGACAGCAGGTGATTGAAATCTGACGCTTGTTTTGTATAAATTTCCTCTGTGATGCAGGAAACAGGCCTACAAAACAAGTGAGCAAAAGATGCTCTCCCTGAAGGGCAAGGGAGCTGAAACCATTAATATTCAATGGTTTTAATGCTTCTGGTTCAAGGCAGAAAGAGAATTCCTCGTAGAGCTCTCGCATAATTATGGAGAAATTTAAGGAGACACCCGGAAGTCTTTATTCTGAGAGCATTTGAGTGTGTGTGTGTGTGTGTGTGTGTGTGCGCGTGTGTGTTTGTTTAACTCATCTTGTAATAAGGATGTGTAGTAATATGTTTCAGCTCCACGACCTCATTTGTGTATTAAAGGCTAACACAAGTATTTAAAACACAATTTTAGTCTTTTTTTTTAAACACCCTGCAGACTGCAGATTTCAAATTCAGCAAGACGTGCTGTTGTTGTGTACAGTCCAATCATAACATTAACTAAATCCACCCGCTATAGAAAACATGCTGAGAGGAGAGTGGAAACCCTCCTGTAGTGATCAGACATACCGCATGGATTTATCCCTTCTGAGCTGCTGTTTGTGTTCCTCGCCATTAATGACCACTGCACCTAATTTTCATCTTTTTCATGTTAGGATGACGCCTGCCTTTGAACATATTGGAGACACTGCTTGCTTGTGTTGTTGTTCTATAAAAACTTAATGATCGGAAAAGCTGTTATTGCAAGTCTTTTCACCCAGTTTTCATCGTGCTTTCTATTTTACATTGTCTCTTGAGGAAAAAGCTCATTACAAAACACTTCTCACCCTTTCTGCCTTCCTCTTACTTGCCTTCATCAACCATCCCCAGGGTGATTCCTTCACGGACATGCAAACACTCTGTACTTCTCTCTTCACTTATCTCCCATAACTAAAGTGAACATGTACAGTGACTGTCCGTGTACTCCTGCTGATTACAGTAAGAACATTACTATTACCATAGTGATGCACTCTATGGATGCTTTGTGTCATAAAATTACTGGTTTTCAAAATACAGAATGATTTAAATTGTATTTGAATTATTGATTCAAAATGTGTCTGTCACTTTAGTGACGCAGGCAGATATTGATTTTAACTAATTATACATAGCTGAGTAGTGCTATCTGTTAGAATACAGCTGCAGTGTATTGTTGAATACATTGTTGAGCTGAAATATAAATATTTCAAAATCAGCATATTACAAAATAGAGTACAAAATGCAACACTTGCATCCCAAAAGATACTGGAGTAGAACTAGAAAGCAGCATAGCAATGAAATACTAACAAGTAGATTTAACTGTACTTAGGTAAAGTACTTTGTTTCACTACGCGTGGACATGCCCCTGTCTCTTTCTCTTGGGTAAAAGTTTACACTTGCTGACCAATATAGGATTTCCAAGACCAATACTGATATTTAGTGATTTAAAAATCAGATATGTGGGCCATTATTTTTTCTTGCAGACAAGCAAAACATAAATAGATGTGACGATGCAGTTTGAAAATAGTCCTGTTTTGTTGTAATAACAAGTCATTGATTGCATTATGTACATTATTACATGTACTCATTTATGCTCTGCCTGATTTGGATCAGGCCGTTTGTAGGTTCCAAATTGCTGTTGCCAACAGGGGAGTTGCAGGGTGCCCTGTGGAGACCAAACTGTGCAACGTCAACACTCATAGCATGGTTGAACGCTGTTTCTCCTGCATCTTCTTTACTTTTTACATTTTCATTTACTGCCTATTTTACAAACCAACTCCAATAAATTGGGCCTGCCAGTATGTCAAGCTGATTTCAAAGAATTTTGCCAATATCAATTGCACCAGTTTCTAGACGATTAGTTTATAAAGAGGAGACATGGCACTCACAGAAATTTAAGGGAGAATTTGCTGGTTGAAATATAACTTCCTGGATAAAATGTCCATTGAAACCATTGAAATTAAAGATAATTTGGATAACGCTTTAAAATAAGTACCTGCAGGCATTTCAAGATGGCTGCCAAGTGGCAAGACTTGTGTCTAGAATGACTTTGGTGATGCCTGAAATTAAAAAAAATTGATATAACATTATTACTTAGAGCACTTAGAAGTTAAAACCTTCAAGCTCTTATTGAACACACAATAAAACTTGCAAACTGCTAAAATTGTATGCATGTTACATGGCACCAGCTCCATAGGCCCATTTATGCTAGACTGTCTTGCAAACACCCACCATAAAACAAGAAATCTCTAAGTGGGAGTCAAGAGTTCTCCTCTACTTGTAAATTCACTGATTGCCCCTAAAATAGAAACAACGTAGTATTCAAACTGTAATTTTCTTCTTATGCTTCCAGTGATTTTTTCCTTCATAGGCAACCAGTTTTTTTTTCAAATGGCCATCGACTGATATGAGTCACACATTAAGAGCAGAAAATGGTTCGCTATACACAGCTGATTTCATAATTGCTGCTACCCAGAGCAGGCTAAATATATTTTTAAAAAATTAAGCAGCTCTGTGGGGGAACTGCAGAATGGCTGCTTTTTAAGCATACTTGATCCTTTTTTCTGACAGTTCCCTTTGTTGTCTTTTATTTCAGATTGAAAGACCTTCATCGCGGTGAAAAACCATCAGAGCCGTAAATGCAAAATAAGTGAGAGAGAAAGGTTTCATGAGATGACATTTTGTCCCTGGCGTATTCAAAAGAGCAGTCATCAGACCCTGAAGAGGAAAGGCAGTGAGGGAAGTAATTTTTGTATCTCCATAAATGGCCTCAGTACGCTGCAGGTGTCTTTGAGTGTGACAAAAATCAATCCAACATGAGCATTCCAACTAGTATCCAAGGCCTGAGGGTCAGTGTTGACAGAGGAGAAAAAATTGGAAATAAAACCCAGATCCAGTTCACTCAGTCTGGTGACGACAACGCCAATCAATTATCCTCAATCAGTGATCAAGAAAGAAGAGGTTTGTATGAGGACACGGGATACAGCACGAGCTCTATTCCTCCCTTGGTCTCTCAGAGCGACTCCCCAGAAAAGTTAGAGTTTTGGGGATCAGAGCAGCAATGCGTGGAGTCTGAGCTCCGAGACTATGAGCTTTTGGCACGTCAGGAGATACATACTTACCTGGGAAGCAGGAATAAGGAGGAGAATGAGGAGGAGGACGATTGTGGAAGCATGAAAGATGGAAAAGATGAAGGTGCTATGTCAATATCATCGAGTTCTACAGCCAGCTCTGCTTCTACTGGCGTGAGGAGAAATGACAATGACAGCAACAGAGTGGAGAGTAAAATTCAGAGAGGCAAAGAGGTTCAGAAAAGGAGCGCATGTCATAGTACTGAGGAGCTAGACACATGTGTGACAGCAGAGAAACAGGACACCAGGTCAGGCAGAGAAAGATGGAAGGGAGGTCTGAAGGAGTCTAAGTCTGAGACGAATGTGTTCGTCTCCAGTCTGTCAGCTGTTTCCCTCAGTGGAAGCCTGTCTAGTGCTCTGGATGGTGGAGAAACTTCTCTCACCTCTCTGTCTAAGACCAACCCTTATCACAATGCCCAAAACACTACCTCAGCCCAGAACAGAAGAAGGGCAGCGCCTGTAGATGCCAATCAGAACTCCCCACCGATGCATCCTCAGGAGACCCCTAACCCAACACAGTCATACCAGGATCAGAGAAATGATGAGAGAAGTCATAGAAATGGCTTGTCCTCTGATGGAGGGCTGTGCCAAAGGAGAAAGGCTGGATTTGAGGAGAGGGTGCTGCCACCACGACGCCAGCAGCTTGTGAGACCCCTTTGTCAGACGGAGATGGGAAGAGCGAGGAGTGCAGCAGATTACAACACTCAGCAAACTGAGATGGGACAACCATCTCCTCTTAACTTCTCTGCAGATCCCCACAGTAATGGGTCAAACCAAAAGTTTACAAAAACATCTTTACGTGAACCATCGGATTTCTCCCACCTGTACAACACATCTGGAGTCTCCCAGCTGAGGCAACCCAGCCAGACATCCCAAAGGGAGACTCCACCAGTGGAAAAACAGCCAGCTACAAGTGCACGCCACAGTTCCATTCCCTCAAACTCTTCCACTTTAGAGAAGAGACCCCAGACTCAGCTTACGTACAGAAGGAATTGCTCTAGTCCCAACAGAACTGGGGTTGAATCCAGGTCATCAACCCCTCCACATTCCCCTCTCAGGACACCCCAGGGCTCACCATGCAGGCAACCCTCCATGTACCTCGTTTCTAGGAATGTCTCTGGAGTGGTTAGACACATCCCTGCTGTATCGACATCAGCTCAGGGCTATGGCAACAGTTGCTTGAGAGCACCAGTCAAAACTAATATAAGCACAAGTGGAATCCCCAAAGCGCCTCTTAACAACCAGCAAAGCTCCCCCAGCTCTAACAACTCCCCCAAAGACAGCTCGCCATCACCTAAACTGAAACCTAAAGGAGTTCGCCCCAAAATCATTACGTACGTCCGAAAGAATCCTCAGTTTAAGCCTCAGGTTTCTGATGGACCGTATCAGGTATCCTCTCTGCCATCCAGGCTCTCAGCATGCACCCACAGCCAAACATCCACATCCTTTAAAGACACACCTAAAGAGCCCCCCAGGTCTGATACGGAAACGCGAGGAGCCCCGGTTCTTTGTGCCTCCAATCTGCTTTATGATAAGTACCGCCAGGAGATGCAGACAAACATTTTTCCATCAGGAATGCTGAATAGGAGTATAAGAGCTCCTGGACACACAAACACTGTTCCACCCGTACACGCCCATAGCCACACAGCCCCTCCAAAACTGGGCAGCAAGGCAGACAACTTCTATGGGACACCATCAGAGGTGAGTCCTGTTTACTATAGAGATGTGATTTAAAGTTTTTCTTTTATTATGAGTCTTACGCACAATATTAAGGCTAAAAACTGTAAAAATGTATTGACTAAGCACGTTAATGCTTCCATCATGCTGATAGGCCTAGCTTCTACCAGTAAACCATGTATAACTGATAACAGGCCTTTTGCATTGTATGATCACCCTCAGAGGACCTGCTCATTATTGCTTCTAAACCTATTTCTTATTGATACTGATTAAATGCATTTAATCAGTATCAATTTTGCATTCATACTTATATACGCAGTCAAACAAGAACATGGGGAAATAAATATTTAATGCTTGTTGAAATGCAAAGTCCATGGGGGACAAGTCAATTTTCAGTGCTTCACATGACAGTGCATGTGTGTTAGCATTTTGCCTAGAACACAGTAACACTGTTGAGAGTGTCAACATTTCAAATTTATTCCAGTTTCCCTGCAGGACTCTGTTACATTTTCATTTAGAGTTAATAACATCTGATTTGCTGGGTTTCATTTTTCATCAGACTGTTGATTGCTTCTACTCACAATATAAGGAAAAGAAGCATACAGCAGAACCCCAATCTGAGGATAGAAATACTTTATTTTTTTCAATAATCAGAATAGTGCTGCTATTAGATTACAGGGTGCTGTAAGATTGTTGTTAACAAACATGGGTGAAAGTCTAAAGAGGGTTTTTACAGTCAAGGCAAACACACACAAACACACGTTAGAAACACAAAAGAAAATGCTGTCATTATCTTAATCTAGCATTTAAGTGTGGCCCCTACTTGAAATGCTGCAATGAAAAATGGAAGACTCTTATGTGATTTAACTGCACAAAAATGGTTTCAGAACTCCTAAAAACATAGCATGTCAGCTATTTGGATGGCATTTAACTCCATTTGGTGATTTTGATTTCTAGGTTGGAAGATCCGTCAGCCTGAAAGGCTGCTCCGCTGAGGACGCTCTGCAGAGCAGGACGGCTGCTCAGGCGGGAGGGAGTGGCAGTCTTCTGCGATCTGGCAGAGGTCTGCGTCTGGGACTGGGAGCTGTCACCAGAACGGCTACAATCTCAGCCAAGGGCAGAGGACCTAGTCAAGGTCAGAGGTCAACACAAGTCTTCACCCAGCCGGTCCAACCTGTCACCCCAGCAACTAATCAGAAAGACCCAGATAACACAGGTAAATTAAACATTTGACCAGGTCTGAATTTTCCACACGGAAAGCAACTAGGATAGCAAATGCAGATGACCTCTTTTGAGCTATCTGAGCTCACGTCAGATTCTATTTCAGCAACCCAAAATTTATGCTGCATTACCTTTCTTCTCCTCTGCCGCACCAAGCAGTTTTGGGACCCCCCCTCCCCATCAACTTGGCGTGAGATGAAGGCAGCTCATTAAAATGCTTTAATTTTGCCTGATCCGATTGGGAATCTTTTAGAGACACTCTGAAGGGACTCGTTCCACACCAGTAGGCTGCCATCTACAAAATCAAATAAATAAATAACTGCTTGCTCACATTTTCTTTTCGTGCACAGAAAATTTCTAATTCTGAGGGTTCAGATAGCATCTCTGGCTGCCGAACTCAGATTTAAGTCACAGCTCAACCGTTAATGTAATATTGGAGTCTAAAATTTTCTCATCATCCTGCACACTGCTGGCAGGCTGTGTCATTTATCACTCCCATGCATGTTTGATTTGCTCTGTAGCTGAGGGTGCCGACGCAGGACACAAACTGATAACATCCAGAGAGATTTTGTACATGTACACGTGTACTTTACATATACACAAATGCTCCCAAAACTGAACATGCACAATTGATCAGCATAGTTTTATGATGTGCTGGGCTTCCTTATCATAATCCTTATTAATACATATGCATAGTGACTACATGCTGCTTGGCCCTCTGGGAGCTAAAGCCTTTGAAGTACAAAGCAATTAACACTTAAGTGATGTCACTATCTTCCTTCTGGAATCCGCAGTGCCCTTTGCATGCTGCATGGATAAACGCCACCTGAAATGCTGAAATGATGTGCATTTAGGGAGATTTGTTCTGCCCCCCCTATTTCATCCATTGCTGTGAATAACAAGATGTGGGTGAAGAGGAAATCTCTATGTATCACAGATTATAGTAGTTGTGCTATAAAGGTATTGTATAGCTGTCTAGCTACTCAAACATCTACATGCTGCATTGCTTTTATAATGAGGACCTTCTTCTCATCTGTGCTGCAGCAACCAAAGCTTCTGCATGATGAAACTCTCATCTTCTCTAAAAGCAGTGATCCCTGTGCTTTGTGCATGTTCTGCTGCAGAGATAGTAATAATCTCAGGTATTGCATTTACATGTTGCACCTCTCACAGCTGCCTATCACGTTCAATTTTTCTGACCTAAATTTCTTAATGTTCTTGCTTTCATTCAAAGGCGAAAATGTTCTTTAGGGTGTGGTTTTACTCACGTCTTTAGCATTGGCAAAACTCGTAGGGTTTTCTAAGGGAAAACACTTATGACCTGATTTTTATAACCTTCATAAATAGGCTTTTAGGTGGTGACTTTATCACCGAGAACTCTTGAGAAATGTGGAATAAAGACACAGGTTACTGCTTTCTATATTTACAAGCAGTCTGTGGATGTGGTATTTAGGATATAGTTGATGATTGCCAAGCTCACTTCTCTCCCTTGTCTCTCAGAGTGAACGAGTACAGAGGAGTGGGGGTTGGGAGGGCAGAATAGAAATGAGACCATTTATCTTGAATGATCCTGACCTTCTCACTCTAGAGGAGCAAGCTCCAATCTAATGAGCAGACCGCATGGCACACAGGCAGATGCTAAGGATTGAGGGAAGACGTGGCAAGTGTGAGCCGCAGCATTGATGATGCTGAAGGGGAGCTAGACTGGAAGCTTTTTGAAATTTTCTCCCTGTTTTTCCCCCTCTCTGTTCCAACAGAGTTTTATTTCTCCTTCACAAAGTTCTTCTTTTTTCTCTTGTCCTGATGTGGTGGTTACCCCCGTAGCATTCACTGGCACATGCAGCTGTGCCAAATGGAGAGGAAATGAGGGCTGCCTACCTTATCTCTGTAGCCAGCAGGGGATAAAGCTCTTCTTCCACCCAGGATCTAGACCTTGTTCTACAGGCTAGTGCAGCCAAGATGGAGCTTTTATCCATGGCCTGGGGATTTGCCCACTGCCCATTGTGTGTATATTTGTGTGTAGCCTTTGTTGTTCATGCCTTCACATTTCATCTGTATTGCCATTGGAAACCATAGATTACAGCAAAGGGAGGATTTCTCACAATCGCTCCCTTACAATAGCTTCCTCTTTGAGGCTATGATGACCTTTTTAACCTCAATTTCTCTCTTTCATTCCCAACATTTTCTTTTTCTCCCTCAATAACATTAGTTTCTCTTTTTTTAAATTTACCTTTCATAACTTTCAAGTCTGGAAACGACTGCTTTTAGTGTTCCAGGTAACTTTAAGGGTTACTGATAATAAGCCAGTAAGGTTATGGACTAGAAAGATATATCAACAATGACCTGATCTGTCAGTGTCACATTGAATACCATGATAGTGCTGGCATTTGAGAAACCGCTGGCTAGTAGCCCAGTCTGCAATCACCAGCAGAGCCAAACACAGCTGTTCACAGGTTGTTGTGTGTATACTTATTATATATACTTGGCGCAGCAGTCACAGTCATAGCATGATGAACTTCCTGGTGCCCACTGAGAGCTTAGTCAACACAGGATAATGAATGATTCACAGGGGATAAACATCACAACTGTTGAGCTTCTTTCATATATTTTGCTTAATGAGTGTAGTCAGTAAGTACTAACACATACGTGCACACACACACACACACACAATTACGTTCATGTATATCAGGATTCACTTATTGCAACTTAGACAAAAGGAGCATAAATGCAGTAAAGAGCCAGATATGATGAAATGCAGTGAAGTAGTTCTTTTTTTCCTCAGGTTAGCTGTGGCTAATTGCATATCTCTTGATCAGTTTTTTCAGCATTCACAGTATTACACATAAGTTAACATGATTTATGCTTCATTCTCAGATGACCAGGTTGCCACTCATCAGGCTTCTATTCCACCTGCTACCACGACAACAGCAGCCCAGGCCCAGGCTGCGGCCTCCAGGTCTCTGCTTCCCAAAGCAAGTCAGTCGGGTCTTCGCCCCCCAGGCTTCAGCTCCAGCCGCCTCCCCGCAGGCCGCCTGGCGGCTTTTGGCTTTGTCCGGAGCTCCAGCGTGTCCTCTGTGTCCTCGGCCCATTCTGCTGACAGCACACAGAGTGACCCCTGCAGAACAGCTCACCGTGAGTCAGCTCAGATCTATTGACACCACTATTGCCACGAGTGACATAGAAATCCTTCCACGCATGCTTCTGCTTTTCTACTGTACGATGCCACGTTCACGTCGCGCGAGTGCCTGCCTGTTCATTTTAATGGCGCCTTTATCACCACATTATAATACATTAAGAGTGATAAGCACTTTAGCGTTTTTGTTGCCTTCCACTGTGTTTTCCCTCATGAATATAGTTTGCATAAACAGCCCCCACCCACATGCATTATGTTACGGTTTGCTTTCTCTTTGAGTTCCACCCCTCCTACAATTTATCCTTCACTCTGAATTTTCACACACAATATCAATGTAATTACCGTCGGCAGAGCCACAGATTTAAAGAGCACATCTTCCAAAACACACAAGGACACCAAAGAAAGATCAGATTGTAGTCACTGGCAGTGCATTATGTAACTGTTGAGGGTTTTGGTACTGGGACAAGTCAGTTCAGTGCAGACAATTCGCAGTCATTTTAAGAATCCTTTATTTGTGTTTAAACAGCAGTATGTCTGTGCAAAGGCCATATTGGTCTTCTCAGTCTTGTGCTTACTGTTTGTCAAAATGACACAGCACGCACTATCGTTACCCAGATTTATCAGTAATTTTACAGGCTCTTACTGTAACTAGGCCTTTGCTCCAGATTCAGCCAGCATTAGCAGAGATAACAGCAATGCTTGTGTGAATAGCTTTCATTTTCACAGTAGCGGGGGCCTGGAAGAATTTACAGTTGTGATCCCAGTGCTGTTTGGCAGGCTGGTTAGATAGTTGGCTGAATTTTGTGATGGCTGCATGTGTATTTAATGTGACCTACATAGGGAATGCTTGCGCTTCCTCTCCCAGTTACAGTTGACGTAAGCACCTCGCTCGCACGCACGTCAGGCCCCCTGTTATGTCATCGCTCCTTTCCCTCATTTCCCCCCTTGTGCTCATACTTTTTTTCATCCTTGCCATTTCTTAGCCATTGGTTAAAAAGTGAATACAAACTGTGCAGTACTGAGGGAGCAGCTCTCTGCGGTGCAACAGGGAAAAGAGGAATCCCTCGTGGGTTTCCAGAGCAGAATGTGTTTATCTTTTTTTTTTTAAACAAAGCTGCATAAATAGGGAGGTTTTATTTTTGAAAAGCCTATGTGCTTCAGGCAAAAACATTGTTTTTAATGTTTTAAATTTTGTGTGTGTTAGAAAAAACATTCTGAAAGACCGGCCTTATTTAGGAAGTAGCACCATCATTGACTAAGAGTGTATGTGTGTCAAGTTGAGCTCATTCATTTTAAGAATCCTTTATTTGTAAGTATTTATTGTTTTTTGGAGCTATTTCTAAGCAACTATACATCCCAACATCATCAATGTGTCAAAAGTTCTGGGAGAAGACCCAAACTGTCACCCTTAGATGGAAGAAAACTGATTAGGATGTTCAGTAACAACCGAGGAACCACCAAAACTCAAACCTGTTATGAACTGGAAACTGCTGGTTCATCACTTTCCACAGTGAACAAATAATGGGTTGTTTTCTCGCCGTGGCACTGCTGCATTGCACAGTGGATGGAACAACGAGTTAGGACTACCTCCAAATTCTTCAACTTCACCTCAAATCAACAGTTAGGCGGTAAAACCTGTTCATAATGGAGTGTTCTAATAGGATAATGATCCAAAAGTAATCAATTTGCTTCCTTCATTGTATATAAAAAATTCATTTGTACAGTTTCTTTCTTCAAATAAAATATTGCAAATAACGTTGCACATAAGTGAAATTTGATTTAAGATATTTCTGCTGAGCAAACATGCATTACACCAGGACACACCGCAGCTCTTTACATACTGTAATGATATACTTGTACTACTAAATTAGAGGAGAACAAACACAATGTGACATTATCTTTCTTGCTAACACGTTGTCTATTTAAAAGACGCTCAGTATTAATGTGCAGTAGCCAATCACCTGTCGGTCAAAACTCCTTAGGCAGTTTGAAAGCTTTATACATCAAATATACTCAGAAAGTGTAGCAGCACCTGCCAGGACAACAAAGAAGACTAGAAATTTTTAAAGTAGTGCCTGCAGCTGAATATTCCTCTTCCTGCTGTTGAACGGCTGCAGCGTAAGGTGAAGCTAAAATGGAATAGAGGATGATAGACGTGAGAGGAGGGAGATTAAGGTCCTTTGATGTTAAGTTTTATGTGTGTGTCTGTTGGTGTGTATGTACATGGCAGACAGTGGGGGAGACAGAAGGGGAGAGCAGGAACATTTATTTCCACTTTTGACTCTGCGTGGTGCTTGTGACCTTTATCAGTGAAGTATTTGAACTCTTGGCCCTTTTTGAACCCCCCCAGACTAAACCGGGCTTCACTGCAGATCCTTCTTTGTCTCTCCTGCTGTGTGAGCACT
The DNA here is from genome assembly GCA_015108175.1 of Pelvicachromis taeniatus. Lineage (NCBI taxonomy): Eukaryota > Metazoa > Chordata > Actinopteri > Cichliformes > Cichlidae > Pelvicachromis > Pelvicachromis taeniatus. The sequence continues at coordinate 97,482 of VURO01015551.1, forward strand.
TGATGAGCTTTAAACACAAGGTTGTCTGATGTCTTTTTGTCTTACTTTTCTTTGGAAAATTCGTAGGGGGGGATAACTTTCACAGTCATACTAGCTCTTCTCTTTGCTGGATCAGGGTGAGTCGCCATACATTGAGTGAGTCGCCATACCTTTATATCTATAATGACTAAGAAGTGGATGCACAATATTAAATGTATTTAAGAGTTTCTCTAATCCACATGATCAAAATTATAAATATACATATATAAATAAAAACAAACACACACATTCACTAATATTTGGTTAAATAGTCCTTAGCAAGTCGCACCTAGATCAAAGGTTTCTGGTATGATTCTTGTTGGATTTTTGAACCCCCTTTTTGGCAGAATTGGTAGATTGCATTTAAATTGGTTGATTTCCTGACACAGACCCAGCTTTTAAGCACTGTGCACACATTTTCAAAAGGCTTGAGGTCAGGGCTTTGGGAAGGCTATTCCAGAAGCTTAATGTTATTCCACTTTATCGATTCGAAAGCCAGTTTGATGTGTGTTTGAGATCATTGTCCTGTTGAACCTTCAACTGTGTCCATGTTCTAAACATCTAGCTATTAATTTGAGGTAAATTTGAAGAATCAAAGGGTATTCTACCGTCTTCATTATTCCTTCCACTTGCATTGTACTAGTACCACTGGCAGCTAAACAGCTCCAGAGCATGATACTACTACCACCATGCTTCACAGTTTCTGCAGTGTTCTTAGATTTGAAAACTTTACCCTTGTCCTCCAAACATACCTTCTTTCTCATTGAGACTTTCCTAACTTGTGTAAATGTACAATCTACAGACTCTCCTATTGCTCCATGTGGTCAATCCAATGAGTTTTGTCAAAGATATAACTTTTATGCTGGCAGAGAGAAACTACCAGCTGCAGTCAGTCACGATCACTAACAAGACGTTAATAGGTCTTGGCCTTCTCAAGCTAAAAGACATTGGTGAACCTTCAGCACTGCTTAGTAAAAGGTTTAAGTGACTACATGTATATTTTTGACCCTGTGTGGTTTAGAGAAAATACATAATAAATTCAAACTTGTGTAATTACCGTGACATTCATGTGTATATACATTTCTAACCACAACTGTATCAAACATTAGTCAGAGATTTAGCTAATATGGATTTTTTCCAACAATATATTAAAGCTGTCAAAATACAGGAAGATTGACATTTCATTTAAACCTAAGCCTTCCCTCGATTTGAATTTTAAACATTGTCAGTTTTATCCCCCAAAAACTGCTTTTAGAACTCTTTATATAGCTCCCGGCGCTTTATGAAAGACTGGTCCGTGTTTCTGCACAAACTCATTTGTAGAGTGAGGTTTGCAATACCTGATTTTCCTCTTCTGCTCTGGGATCTTTGCCCCATTTCACCACGCTTCAGCTTCGATCAAAGAACAGAAAGACTGGCAGATGCATTCTCACATCCTTCCGTCAAGGATGTCAGGGGAGCTCCAGCAACCTAGTACCTACTTGTGCAGAGAGAAGAAAGGCCAACCTCAGTTGCTCCTTTTCCCCATTGATCAACAAGCAAAACGGACTCCATTAGCGCTCTGGATGGTACTGACAGAAGAAATCATTAAGGAGTAAAGCATTTGGGAAATGATTGCAGGGCACTAGTAAAGTGGGTTATAGAAAAGTCCCTGGAGTTTATACTTCCCACTGTTATAGTTCATCCTCCAGCTCAGTGTCTGTGTGTGTGTGTGTGTGTGTGTGTGTGTGTGTGTGTGTGTGTGTGTGTGTGTGTGTGTGTGGTGCAGGAGTAGTGTAGATAGTAGCTTCAGTAAAAATAGCTGATGGCTTGTTCAACTATAAGCCATTCATCTTTATTATTTCAGTGGGATAAAAAAGAGTCATACAGCATCAAGAAACTGGAGAAATTAATGAAAATTATTTGCATGGCAAGATACTATTAGAGCTAATTATGATTAGGGCATTTTTCTGCATAGGAACGCACAATATCCACACACTAAGCTAACCAAGGTCACATGGAGCCAAACTGCTTTGGCCATAATTGATTCTTATCAGCGGTTTGTATATAAATACACATGGAAATATGTATGAGTTAGTTTAGTATCCAGGGGCCCTTAGCTTACTCTACATGGTATTGATTAACCATTAATTCAAACCATGCTTTAGCCCAGTGGCTGACATCTCCCAAGATGTTTCGTGTGCGTGTGTTTGCACTGAACACACCCCTCTTGCATCCGCACATGAAAGAGGGGTGTGTGCTGTTAATTCCTCTGTGATTGACAGACTCTGTTTCATAGCTGAGAGAAGATTCCAGCAGAAGAAAGTTGATTAAGCCTGTGCCTTTGAGCCACACCGACTCCATGACAGAAACTCAATCGCCAAAACAAACTGTGTATTATCAGCTCTATTTGTCTTGTCTTGCGATAATAAAATATTGTAAGAAATCCAACGAAGGGCGGGCAGGAGCGAGCAGGGAGCTGAGGGGAGAAGAAGAGCTGACGGGAGATGCAGCGGTGAAAGCAAATTCAATGAGTCAAAATGAGCTAAGGGGAGAGAGGAAGGAAGACAGGGAAAAAAAGAGCGGAAAGCGCGGCTTGCAGAGATCTGCATAGAGAGGAGAGTGAATGCCATACCCCAGATGCCATGGCTCAGATCTAGTCTCTGACTCATGCTCGCTTACTGTGAACAGATGGTTTGTGTGGTGCATGTGCGCACACACTTATAAGCAATCGTCAATGCACACGCAAGCACACACACACACAAACGCTGGTGGAGGAGAACATTAGATGGGCCAATTAGATATGGCTGCCATTCTGTGGTAGAGGAGAGAAAAAACTAACATGGCAGAGGCTTATTGAAGCGGCAGTGCTCTAACGGTGAGGATGGGCTCGACGGGGCTGTTTATTAACTGCTAAACTCCCACTCTATTTCATCCAGCTCTGTGTTAATCAAGCTTTATGAGCTTAAAAGATGGTTTAGACTGACAAAGATGCATGCATGTTAATCAAGAGGCAGAGCCCTTCTCTATCGTTCTCCCGCAGAGGAACTCTTATTGCTATTTTACACTTTGGGCAACTTTTTCACTGATGCATCTCTTAGAAGAAGCAAATAAGTCCAGTAAATATCCTTTTTAATTAGATAATTGCAGGACAACAAACATTTTTGAAAAAAAATAATAAAATAGCTGCTAACACAAGCAAAGTTTTGTTTGTGTCTTATTAGAAAGTTTCATGTTGTCAGCCAGTATTGTTTCTTTTCCTGTTTTTATTTACTAGTTTATGCCTTTTTATTATTTTCTGCCTCAAAGGCAACCTCTTTTATAGGCAGATAAATAATGTTGTCACACTTGTTATATGTAGCTTTGTGGCTGAAAAATGTAAGCTTATTTCATTAATAAATGAATATTTATTTTTTGCTTTGTTCTTCCAGAAACCTAAATGGCAGGTGTAGTTTAAAGGGGAAGCAGGACCGTAACATTTTCATTAACTTGTTCTGTAGAAAGAACAAGCTTAACTTAGCACCTGGAGACAGAGTCTTACTGCTATAGTAGCGCTGACCGCCTGGACTCACTTCTTGTGCTGTTGCCTCAGTGAGGGAAATGACCGTCCAAGCTGTGACCAGAAGCTGAAAGAAATGCAGAGCAAACGGCTCGGCTCAAGAACACTTCAGCAGGGATGATTCTGGCTGTCACTTTGAACCCAGACTGTGGTTAACAGATGGCCTCCTTCTAGTGCGTCCTCTCTCCATCCTTAATCTTTCACTATTCTCTCCTGATTAGAATTTTCAGGAATTTTCTTTCTTCAAGACTGATCAACAGCCTAACAGCGGTATTGTATTTAATCAAGAAAAAATTATTTTCCTCCAGCCTACCTTTGAGCTTATTTCTTAAGACTGACCTTTAAATTGCCATTTGACTGCTTTCAGTCAGTGCTACTTATCATAGAGGAGCATCTTTCTCTCGTTGACCATGAGAGGAGGTGCTGTCCTTTTAGCTGGATTGAACTTTTAATCTCTTGGCATCTGTGTCCTAAGAGAGGAAAGGAGGCCCGGGGCTGCTGCTGTCAGCTCCAGCATTGTCATCTAATTCGTCTGTCTACAACCCATGCCTTTGCTCTGTGCGGGTATTAATTTGATATTTATATATTCAGATATAACCTTACCATGACTTTCAAGCACATCGCACATCACTGTAGCATTTTATTCCCTGAGAGAGAGAGAGAGACCAGGAGAAGATATTTGGTGACAATCTTTTATTTAAGTTAAGGTAGCTTGAGATAAATTTCATTTGAGTGTAGAGCATATTTAAAGCCACACTTTCTAATGTTTTAACCAATCGACCTCCTTCGTTAATTCCAGGTACCCAAAATGTTGCAGACAGGAATTAAAAGGAAGAATGTAACCTGAATATCAAATATGAGTATCAAATCTGTATCTTATTCTATGTTTTATTTATCTTACTCTGTTAAGCAAGACCTCTGCGGTAGACTGGCCACTTAGATGTTAGTATTCAAGTAAGTCAATTCGTTGACCAGTTTTCTAGTTTTCTAGATCGCTTTTCTTACAGATATCTTTTACTATTTCATCTACAAATACTGGATGGAGTCAAATTCCCTTAATTATGTGCTAGATGTTTTGGGGGGGGTGGGTGGAATTTTGTTTATTCCACCTTTGAAACCAGCCGAAGGAAGGAATCGGCAGGAAGCCATTAATAAGCAGAACAAATTATGGCCTCTGATGAATATGAGTTTCAAGCTTCATTACACACGCTCTCTTTTGCACTGAACAGTGTTAAAGGAAACTGACATCTGTCTGTGAGAACATGTGGTCTAATTAAAAAAGCTAAATTAGCGTTAGGCTTAAGAGTCGGACATGGAAGAAGTTTTTCAGTAGGTTTACACACTGACTTCAAATTCCCATTATATCCATACACTTGTTGTCTAAATGTTTATTTAACAGGGAAACATTACACATCACTCACGCGATAAGTTTGACTTAGTCTTAAATCTACAAAAAGCAGAGTGCATGCAAACCTGGATCTGTTACTTTTAACTTCATGAATTCATTTATAGCTGTTTGTTTTTATGATTATTGCAGAAACTCAGTCATTTTTAAGGCACAAGCTATAATCTCTGTCTTAAGGTATTTGTGCTTTTGTTGTAAAATATATATTTATAGCATGATTTAAAAAAAACAATTTTAAAAAACAGATCCTTTAAGATAAAATAAGATACAATAGGACCCTGAATTGGTTATGCGAAGAAATAAGGGGATGGATTTTTGATTAAACTGCCTAGAGAATGCATTCATTAACATAAGTTTAATCCTGACTTAAAATAAGATACAATAGGACCCTGAATTGGTTATGCGAAGAAATAAGGGGATGGATTTTTGATTAAACTGCCTAGAGAATGCATTCATTAACATAAGTTTAATCCTGACTTAAACATGATAATGAACAGTTAATATTAACAGGAAAATGATAGTATCAGTTCATTGTGTCACCATGAAATGTTGAAGGCCATATGGTGGAATTAAAGTCACGGTCTTCTTGGTGTGAGGCAACAGTGCTAACCACCACCATGCTGCCCTGACTTAAAACAGGACAAATGTAACTTCCCTATCCCTGCACATCAAACCCTTTACCTGGTTCATTAGTTATCTTACAAATACCTCAAAGAATCTGTTACCACATGCTTCTTTTTTTATATAATACATTACACATCATTCGCCTTTTTGTTGGGTGGTAGTTGTTTTTCAGGAAAGAAAAGGGCCTATTGATTTGTCATGTCAGCACTGCAAGCTGCACAGCAAGCTCCTACATCAGCGCTTGTGTATGCATGTTTGCACCTGGATGTATCCCAGGTGGGTTACTTTCAACGCGCATGATCAGTTCCTTGCTATAAATGTGAATGTGAACAACACCAAAGAGTTCATGTCGCAGTGAGAATGAAGCATTTGACTATTTCACTTTCAATTTAAAATGCAGGTGAATACCAGTGAAAAGAAATTAAAGTCAGGTCAGTTCTGCTGGTATTGGTTTAGCTATGAGGAACAAACCCATCCAATAAAATGGCCTCCCGCTGAGCCACAAAAGCCTGCTGTCTTTTGTCCTCGGCTGTTTCCTTTTATTCATGGTCCCTTTTTCATTTCTTTGCTATTTTTCATCCCCCTCTATAAAATACTAAGCTTGCTGCCGGCTCCATTGCAGCACCAATTATTGCTCCTTGTAGGTTTTTTTTATTTCCTTTTGTTGCCTTCCTCCTAATCCCATGCATCCAGCCTTTTCCCTCTTTCTTCCGATGTTATCCATCATCAGCTGGCAATTAGCCAATCGGTGATGCATATCAGCTTGATAATGAAATGCATCCCCCCTTTTCTCCTTCTCTAAGCCCTCAAATTAGTCGCCATCTTCTCTTTCACAGCATTCCCCAGTTTTGTATTCCCCACATCATCGTTTTCTGTTCCTCTCTGTGCTCCGGGAGTTCATTTGTTCATATCTGACCTCTGACGAATGAGTTCATCTCTCTTTATATCGGCCAGCCAATTGATCTCTGTCAACTCAGTTTAAATGTTCGAGGCTAGGTTTTCATCTTTTAAAACTCTAATATAAAGGATGCTGACAGGTTGAGCCACAGAGCTCTGTAAATGTAGTACACTCCTCTCTCCAAGATTAGATGTGAATGAGATAAACTGACCATATCTTCAGCTGGTTAATGAGAAAGAAATACTGTCAGACTGTCAGCAGCCTTAGTAATGAACTCCCAGAGGAGCTCTGGGATAATATAGAAGCTTGGGGAATGCAACATATGTCAACCGTGTGCTGACAAATCAGTGAACAATAAGACATGCTACTTAGGTTAACTGGTGATTGTAAATTGGCTGTAGGCGAGGATGTGAGAGTTTGCAGTGATGGACAGTCGACCTGTCCAGGTTGTGCCCTGCTTCTCACCCAGTTACACACCTCTACATAACTCTAATTTACATAAGCAGATAAGAAAATGGATGGATGGACCTGTATCGAAACAATAAAATTAAAATTAGGAAATAAAATATATTGGTTGTTAGAAAATTTCAAGCGCAGATAGTGTATAATTATAATCTTTGGACCCTTAATGCTCCTACTTTGTAGGACTTTCTAATAATTCCACTTATAGCTGATTATGGAATATTATATAAAATTACAGTTTTTTTTATTTACACAATATTCATGCAGCAAAGGGAAAGGTAAGCTTGCAGTCACTATAGGCTTCGGGCTTGGGACAATACGAATTAATGCAAATCAAAGGAAAGTACATTTTAACAGGATTTTTTCCTGTTTTGTTAAGCAACCAGTTTTTGTTACAGAGAGGTACACGTTGTGCTAAATGGCTTAATGATCATTTCATAGGTTCTCTCTTAATCCCCGTTTGAAGGGAAAATGTTGAAGCTTGAGAAATGCCGGTAATCTCTTGTGTCACTATTGATCAGGAATGAGAAGATGAGCAGGATTTATGCTGTGAGAGAGAGAGTGTAAACTATCTGCCAGTTTTTCAATAGATTAGAGCTCCATTAAAAGTCAGGAAGAGCAGTAATCACTGCAAGTATACATGTTACAAGTATTGTATTTCTGTCGATGTGTCCCTGTGTAAACACATCCCTGTGTCTGTGTGTGTGTGGGTGTGTGAAAGACACGTGTATGTCCCGGGTTAACAGACAAGAAATTGGGAGCAGCAGCAGTGAGACCCTGAGGTTAGAAACCATTTCCCGGTCCAGTGACCCTAAATTCAGACAGAATGTAGCCCTATCCAGTTATAGGAATAATATGTGATTCCAAGAGATGTGAAGCACAGAAAATAGGGCAGAAAACTTTGAAGGTAACGAGGGTTTTTTTGTATTCTAGGTCTGAGTGTGAGCGAGGAGCCTCCTATTCATAGAGTGACAACTGGAACTGCATCAACAGATCACCAGAGAGGGGCACCATGTCGCAGCAACAGCCTCCAGCCCCCCTCCACTCCAGCACTGCCCCGACGCTACCTGCCACCCCAGTCAAGAAGCTCCCCTGGAGGTCAGTAGTTTTCCTGGAATAGCGCACAGTGCATAGAGTCTTGATTTGATAAAACTGAAAACAATTTTTTTTTTTCTGTGATTTAGCACAGCATTTTTTCTGCACTACCAAACATCACTTAAAACCCATAAACACTGTGTAGTACATGTAGGCAATATATATTTTACATGCACATTTGTTCTCCTTGGATGTTTGCAAAAGAGAGAAATGCATGTTTCCAGTAACAGATTGGGTCCTATTGTCTCACACTGTTGTCACATATGTGGTTTACAGGCACGTATTGTGCACACAGGTTAAAATAATAAAAAAATATGAGAAATCCACATTAGAGGAGGCAGACTGTACAATGTATTCAATTGAGTGCCACCAGAGATAAGAGAATGGAATTGACAGCAGCATGACAGCAGCATAGTTCTCTTCACTCTGCCATATTTATATGATGGTATAAAAATGTCCTGTTTCTGCTTGAATAAATGGCACAGAGCTACATGTTGTCTTCTGTGACATAAGCGAAATACATTTGAGACAAAACAATGCAGACATCGCTATTGTTGCCAACAGGTTCTTATCAGGGATGCAGACGGTGTCGTGGGGATGAGAAAATATCCTTCACCCTGTGTGCCCTGAGCTGATACAGAGTGTGTTATGAATTATTGATGTAGAAAGTTCCTGACAACCTGACTCATACCCTTTTTTATATTAGTGTTGCATTAACTCTTTTTTGGGGGGGTCTCTATAGCTTAGTACAGACTCATATGTACAGTCATGGCAATACGTACACCATCTTTGAATTTTAAGGTTTCATGCATCAGCCCTACATTCAGATAAATAGAACCTCAGATGAACATCAACACATGCAGAGTGTCATTACTTATAATTATTATTATTATTTATTTACCAAAAATCAAGCTGAAATGCAGGTTTGGTTTTGATCTCTTTTGTTATATTTGGAAGATAACGTGGCGTTTTGGATTATTAATTGGCCGTGAATTTTAGTTTAACCTGTTTCACCCAGGCCTTCTGTGCTTGTTGTTATGAATTTCTTGTCTGCGTGTTTCATGTCTGCGTCTCTTCATGTTTCCTGTTTTATTTTGAAAGTCTCGTGTTTCTTTTTTCGCTGTGTTTAGTTTCACTCTTCTCCTGTGTTGTCATGTTCATTTGAGTCAGCTGTGTTTCCACTTCCCCTGATCACCTCCTGTGTGTATCTAAGTCCTCTGTCTTCCTTTGTTCAGTGTCAGGTTGTCTGTTTTCCTACCCTCCATGTCACTTTTTCGAGATTTTTTTCAGGGCACGTTCATGTATCTAGTTCATGTTTGTATTTCATAGTTTCTTTCATGTCTGCGCAAAATCATCTTCATAGTCATCATAGTCATTTCTATGGTTTCCAGTTTAGGTTTTCGTTTAGCCCTCGCCAATGTTCACGTTATTTTGTTTTGCACTCTTGTCATCAGCCCTAATAAAGGCTCGCATTTTGTTTAAAGTTCGGTACCGTCTCCTCCCGTGTTCTGCATTTGGGTCCACTATTCTCGCAACGCACAGTCAGCTCCTGCTGACCATGACACTCACACAAGCATGGCACTCTGTGTAAGCATTGGGAAATGCAGTTGTGCTATCCTACACAGCTTCACAAGCAATATAAGCATCTGCTGACCTTTTATTTTCAAGTATCCCATCCAGACTTAAATTCAGATTCTATACAGCCTCACTGTGTGTTCGCGTCAGTACGGTGATGTGATGTGACAGTGTGTGGCAGTAAAGATTCACTCTGAGAGCCACATTTGCATGATTTTACCAAAACATGCACAGTGAACACACACACACACACACACACACACACACACACACACACACACACACACACACACACACACACACACACACACACACACACACACACACACACACACACACCTGCCAGCCTGCGGTGCCTGTGCCAGGATGTCTGTCGTCCCTCATGCCCTCAGTCACATTGCCCTTGCCTGCACCACTCAGCACCCACAGTGTCAGTCTTGGCTGACAGCAGGTCTGTATCAGCCAGCTAACATTTCCTGGCCTCTGTTTGCTCAGCATGGGCCAAGCTGTCGGTTGTATGCTGCACTGATACTCACCTCTTAGCATCAGGGCAGCTTACAAATGCAGTCATTAAGATTACAAATTTCACTGGGTTGCGAGTATGCATTTGAGCCAAAAATCCTGCTTGGTTACACAAACACACAAGCCAAGGATAAGTCAAGGAGAAGGTTATGTGAGTGGGTTCAGTAGTTTTTGACGCTAGTGTTAGTAGAGCTATTAACTGACTACACAATAAACAACAAGTTTAAGACAGATAGACAGAGTACTCTGTTACTTTTTAGCAACACACAAAATATTCTTGAAGAAGGAAAAATAAACACACACAACGATTGCATGACACAAGTTTTCAAAGGGGACAAGGGAAAATGTATGCAATGTGGATTTAACCCTAATTCTCAGTAGTCACCTGTGGTATACTTGCCGGGGTGCAATAATTGAAGCATAACCTATTGTGAGCATGTGCAATATGACAACTGAAAACATACGCTGTTGGCATCAATAGCAGGACTAGTATTTGCCATAGACTGTAAATAGAAGATGGTCATACCCACTATGACGTCACCTACTTTGTGAAAGTATCTTAAACCTGCACTTCATCTAACAGTCACGCTATAGTGATAGTTATGGCTGCAAAAAGACTTAATTTTCAGGTCTCCTTGGGTTCCCAAAATCAAACTAACAGAATTAAAAACCCCACTAAGAATTAATGATCATTGTGGGTTTTCTCTCAGGTGTTAAATATAGATTAACATCCATGTATTAATAAAAATTAGGATTCACAAATTGAGCCTAGTTTGCGGTTAGCAAGCAAGTTTCTGACTAAAATACTAAAATAGAACAAAAAATATACTGCTGTGTAGGGCTGCCACAAACCATTATTTTGATAGTCAACTAGTCACCGATTATTTTTGCGATTAGTCGACTAATCAGATCATGCATCCATTGGATGTAAAACGTACAGCTTATTGCACCAGCATGCATCTGCTCTTATATAACTATCATTAGCTTACAGCTTTGAGTGTTTAAGGTATGTGCTAACTAAAAATAAAGACAAGATGATAGTTTAATAAATTGTAATGAAATCTGCAGATTGTTTCGGTGAAGTTTAATAAACTCAGCCGTCTGCTCCTTGCCATCTAAAATATAACAGGACACTGGAGTGTCCTATTATATTTTAATCTCAGCCAAACCGATTTATTCAGGAACAAATAAAATACAAAAAAAATCCAAACAATAACATTTTGAAGTCATTTTGAAGTGACTTATATATCATGTTTAACCTGAGTAGCGAAAGACGGCGGTGGGTTTGAAAACGTTTTGCCGGGAGCCTGGT
>VURO01015552.1:0-17631 GCA_015108175.1 Pelvicachromis taeniatus
CAGGAACCAGACAACCTTTTTCAAACACACACACACACACACACACACACACACACACACACACACACACACACACACACACACACACTAGTCTCAATATATCTTCTGCCCTGCGTGTGCCCCAGATTGACTGTTACACTGCCTTTCCCTCATATGCTGTAGCACTACTATACCGTTGCCTTGACTACTGGTGTGTCAGGGGACCTCATCGTGATCCACTGCAATGATTTTCTCTGACATGAGTTCAGAGAGACTGCCATGAAGCACCGCTGAATGTGAGAATAACGAGAGAGCTCATTTTCTACTTATCTTATAAATACCCCACACCAATTCCTCAACCACCTGATGAAGTCCCAGTTACCAGTAGTTCGCGTACTCGAGGCTACAGCGCTACTCTGCTCATCCACTGCAGAGCAGGCTAAAACGGGCACGCTTTCTCTCTGTGCACTGAGCCATATCAGGTTGTTTGGATTACATTCCCTTTAAAAGAGGCACGATGCAGAGAGCATTAAAAACATTCTGTCAGTCGTGTTTATCCAGAGTTAATGAGGGGAAAGGGTTCAGTGTGAGCCCGCTTACAGTATAAAAACAGGAGGAGTGGGGACGTCAGTTGTATTTGTACTGATTGACAAGTGGAAAACCTAACGACATTCAATAAGAATACTAGTGGATGTTCGCAGTTTAGAGGCTTTGCCTGAAAATATATATATTTTTTAATTACTTGATTGTATCCTTGTTAAGAAAGCATAATTATTTATTTACATTTAGATATAAATTTAAGCAAAAGTTGTCTTTTGATTCCCACGCTCACTGACTGTAAACATAAGCACGAACTATTAGCTCTGTAAACACATAAGCACAGATATATCTAAACATATGCATGCTGCATCTGTATCTGACTGTCATCGTAGTTTCCTCCCGGTTCTGCATGAAATGATGAGCATGTGGGAAAAGAATATTTGTTTACTTTGCTGTGACATAGCCCCACTCAGGAAATAAAGTGGGTCTAAGAATGATGAACGGCAGTGAAACGGGTTTACAGGAACCCTGCTGTAGCCTCGGGGAGGGGGGATGTATGCTGCACCGGAGCTTGTTTGAAACAGTCTCATTAGACGGAGAACCCACTGGAAAAAAGTGGACCATACAGAACAGAGAAGGCTATGGGGGTTGGGGACAGGGACAGGATCTGTTGCTGTGTAATCCAAGGGAACTGCAAACACTGAATGTGAAATAGCAATCTCGAGGGGCTGTTGTGTGTCAAGCAACGGTCACAAGACTGTGTTCAGCTCACCAGCTCTGCAACCCCACCAGTCAAGGCAGAGAGGACTTTATTTTCCCTGAACCACATCATTTCCTGAGTAATGCTATGTCACAACAAAGAAAAAAAACTTTATTAAAACAGCCTTTGAAATCCCAGCATGCATAAGTAGGAATGTTTTAAATGTTATAAGCACTATTGCACATCTATTTATCCAGTTTATTAAAGGAAACTAACAGAACTTGCAGACCTTTAACGATGCTTTTTGCTGGAATACTTTTAATGTAGTTAACAGTTATGGCATGGTTGGTAATGGTATGGTTAGTGGCAAGTGTTTGTTTTTGTTTTTAATGAACATCTTTCATCACTGCAGTCTGTAAGACTGTTTTGCAACCCACAGCCTTATCTAAGTATGTCTATTACTTTAACTAAAATAAGCAGTCTAGAGCAAACACTGTTGCAAATTATGAGTGTTTTCTCTTAGCCTCAGAGCATCTTGAAGCATGAGGGTAGCACTTTTCATTTTTCCAGCCTACAAGCTGTTGTGTTTCATGTGGCTTTGTGTTTGTTTGAAGGAATAAATAGCAACGCCCATATTTATGTCTACTCCGGCTCAGCCTGCACACTGAGCTGTCCTGGAAAAGTCCATGTGACACAGATCTGAGGAGGTGCATCCTGTTGTATGTTAAAGCGGAAGGACTAGAGTCAGGCCTGTGAGGCAGTGTGAGATTTGTGCGGTGTCCCGGTTAAAACAGAGGCAGCAGACATGATAATATATTCTCAAAATAAGATTCGTTTTTTTCTCCAGTTGCTCAGTGCTGCTGTGAAATGTCAAAGTGTATGAGACACCACAAAATGCTACTTTGTGGTCATGTGCTAGTATTTTTCTGTGCAACAAGAGGCAGAAGACTTTCACTCTGTTTAAACAATAATAAAATCTTGTCTTTCTGAACAGCTAGCTGTTTGGTTGATCAGCCTGGTCACAACTGATGGATGGATGTATTTCCATTTCATTTTTTTATCAACATCGTTCCCAAAGGATGAATCTTTGCGACTTTAACAATGACCCGATTTAGGCCAACACTGCGGCAAGGTGGTAAGCACCATTGCCTCACAGTGAGAAGGTCCAGCAGCCAGCCGGGGACTTTCTGTGTGGGATTTGCACTTTCTACCTGTGGCTGAGTGGGTTCTCCACAGATACTCTGGTGCCAAAGACAAGCTTGCAGTTCTAAATTAACTGTAGCCTTGAATATGAATGAATGAATGTTTTTCTGTGTCTCTGTGTTAGCCTTGCGATAGACTGGTGACCTGTACGTGCTGTAACCTGCCTCTCACCCTATGACAGCTGAGATAAGCTCCATCTTGTATAACCATAAGAAAATGGATGGATGGACAGCAAATAAATGGATGAGTTTCAAAAACGGGCAACATATTCATCAACCTTAGTGTATCTCAGATATTTCATCAGTTTAGAGTTTTATTTTTGTCCAGTAGTTTGGCATATGGCCTAAATCTACAAAACCAATGATTTTCCCATCAGCCCAAGCTGCGCCTAGCTTCTTGTAGCTGGGTTTTCTTAAGTTTTGTGTTCCAAAGTCAAGTTTGGACAAATCAAATCTAGCATGTAGCTTTTAAACAAATTTACACAAGGTCTTTATACTAACATTTATCAGCATCTTGGTGCTTGTTATAAAGACAATACTTTGTCATAGCACTTTTATTATATAGATACAATTGTAACCGATAACTACAAAACACAGTATAAACTTTACTTTTATTCTTTTTTTCACTTTTGTTAATCTTGATGGCAAATCTTTAAGTCGCATGTGTCCTTCAGTCAACAGATATGCACTCGTAACCCCACCCCGAGACAATTCAAACTTTGCCAAATTCCTAATTTTGGAAATGCAGTTTGCCTGAGAAAAGAAAGCTGGAGCAAGAAATTAAATGTAATATTGTGTTGTACTTTGATTTATTTTTGTCTGTCCAGAAGCCCGAGTGACATGGTTCCTTGTTTGACTTACAGACCTCTGTGCCATTCTGTGACTTTGATTCATAAGCCTACAGGAAATTACACCTGTCTGACAATTATAACAAATATGGCGTCTGTTTCGAAAGGACCTCATCCAAATTCACACCGCTCTCATTTGTTCTTCGCCAGATGGATCGTTCTGTTGCCAGAAAGACAGGAGCGCTGGGATCCCAGTAATTGAAAGAGAGAGAACATGGGGACAAAGCTTCTCTCCCATAAATTCATTATATCAGCATAGAGGAGTGGAGGTGTTATTCAGAAAGATTATTATATAATTGCACTGTGGGTATTAGCAAAGCAGCTCACATAGTATAGCTGGAAATAGTTTCTCTTCTATGTGTCATACTTTTTCCATTCTTTCTTCCTCCCTACCCCCACACATCTCTCTTTCTGTCCCTCCCACTCACACTTTAACAGATGCAAGTGAAAGATTAGCTCAGCTTTTGGCCAGTTTTTCCTCAGTTTTCCAGAAAACGCTATAACAAATGTGAAAGTCGCTTTCTCGTACTGTCACACACATGCTAAAAGAAAACTTGAGGTTATTTCCTAGGATCAGACAGATAATCTTTTTATTTGTCTTCCTGCTAACTGCCAGTAAGTAAGAACATTTTCCTTCCACAAAAACAAACAAAGAAACAGCTGTCTTCTCTTGTTATTTTGGAGGTGAAAGTCAGGCACATTCTTAACACCTTCCACACTTGAAATAAAGATGCAGACATATGCACGATGACACTTACATCATGCATTTTCTCGGAAAATGTCAAAACCGTTTTGCTTACCGGCAAACACATGTCAGCGTCTGCTTCATTAATGAGTTTTATGCAGGAGGTTTTATTTTGGATGTGATGTGTTTATGCATCCTCATATCACCAATCATGAATATCCTTGTATACATGAATAAACAGACTTTGCAGAGTAGAACCATGGAAACAGAAGCAAACCACAAAAAGCAAACGTGAATAGAACCAGGTGGTCAGATACTTCACCGTCTTTGTCTAATTTGTATGTATTTATAGCAATCACTCGTGTGTATGTGTGAGGTTAACAGGTACGCTGCATTTAAACACGGCTACATTTAAGGAAAATGAAAGTGCTGCATACAGGACATTAAAATAAATTCACTGAAAGAAAATAGGCAACAGTTAAGAACAGCAAAGTCAGACAAAAAGAAAAGTTGAACTTTAAAGACCTCTTCCAGTTACTACACACTTAACTTAATTAATTTTTTTTACCTTAACACTGAACGTTTAATGTTTTGATGTCTTGAAACAGGGTGTGTCTTAATGTGGTTTCAGTGATTGTGCGTTTTGTGGAGGCACCTTTGCTGTTGTATTTTAAAACCAGTGGACACGTCTATGGACTGACTTGGACGCTGATTTACTTGCTCTTTAATCATTGTGTCAATTCCACCTTCTTAAAATCAGTTATTAGATTCATTTTCCCATGAAGGGGAGGATTATTGTCAAAATGAATGTTTGGCCTTCTCAGTGACAACAGTCAGTATCAGCCTGACCTTTTACAAAGTGGCTTTATTGAGAATTACAATGCCCCAGGACACTTGTCCCTCTACCATGCAGTGAAAGGTCGATAAATTATCACTGTGCCTGACAATTAATACTGTATCCACAGAGACCAGACCACCCCCTTGCTACATACACATGTGTACACATGCATAATGTTTTGTTTGTAATCTTATCTGTATATTTTTTTTCTTGTGTATGAACCCTGTTTGAATTATCCACACTTTTTCCCCTCAGCTTGTTTGCCTGAAAAACATCCTCAGAACATGTTTTCTGATGAAACGCTGCTGCAAACTGAGTGGAATTATTGACCCCATGAATCATTTATGATATTCACACAGGGATATTAATGAGGGTTATTGGTCCCCTGTAGGAGCAGAGGAAGTTGGAAAGTAAAAGCACAGGGAGTGGAGGATAGGAAACACCAGCCCTGCTATCGCCCTGCCTGTGAAGGTGCTTTGTCATGGGGAAACAGAACAGCAAGCTGCGGCCCGAGGTCCTGAACGACCTGAGAGAAAACACAGAATTTACCGACCATGAGCTGCAGGAGTGGTATCGCGGCTTCCTGAAGGACTGTCCCACCGGCCACCTGACTGTGGACGAGTTCAAGAAGATCTACGCCAACTTCTTTCCCTACGGAGACGCCTCAAAGTTTGCCGAGCATGTCTTCCGCACTTTTGACACCAACGGCGATGCCACAATCGACTTCAGGGAGTTCATCATAGCCCTGAGTGTGACGTCTCGTGGCGGGCTGGAGCAGAAGCTGCGCTGGGCCTTTAGCATGTATGACCTGGATGGGAATGGCTATATCAGCCGGGCAGAGATGCTGGAGATTGTTCAGGTAGGACGCACTATGTCCTGTGTGATAGATACTACAGAGCAGAGGTTTTGTGTGTGTGTGTGTGTGTGTGTGTGTGTGTGTGTGTGTGTGTGTGTGTGTGTGTGTGTGTGTGTGTGTGTGTGTGTGTGTGTGTGTGTGTGTGTGTGAGTCAGCTGAAGTTTGGCAAACATACCGACGGCCCTGTAATACTGCAATGAAGCTGTCGCCATGGCGCTCAGAGGTGGTCACCCATGTTTGGGCCATGAAGGGTTAGAAAAATTTTTGACAGCAGCGTTGCTGTGTGAGAGGACTGGTTATCAAACTGATAGCGAGTGACATCAGACATTGACATTAGCTGACAAAAGCCAAGGTTTGATTTGGAAAACCTTTGTACTGGATGCATCAAACCAAGGATCTCTTGCTTATTATGTAAATGTGCAAGCCACCATGCTATTGAGTCACACTGGCTGATCAAATGTTTTATCTGCAATACTGTGAAGTCCTCAGGCCAGTACGAATAAAAAACCAGGCGTGATTGTCCACTGAGAGCCAACGCTGTTTCTCAATCGCAAGTACGCGACTCCGGACTTGCGTTCTCTGTGAGTCCGTACTTCCTTGCGTTCTCGGCAAGACCGGACTTGCCGAGAACGCGAGTACGGATCCTCCCTCAAAACTGTAAATGCAAAAAAAGTTGCACAAAATGGTTTCCGACCACAGGAAATGTATTCTGAGCGGCTTCATAGTGTCATTTTCGAGATACACTAATGTTTATAAACTGCAGGAAAAATGAAAATAAATATTATTGCGCACAATTTGCAACCAGACAGCATGTTCATCAAGCCATTTCCAACAGTTAAGCATCCCATAAACTATACAGGAAGGCATAAAGTCAAACATGACTTTCACAAACACCAGTAAATCTTTCGTGGAGGTCATGTGATAGTCTGCGCTGATGTTTATTTGAACATTGCAACAGATATGTCTGGCACAACTTCCCCTACTTCCGAGGTGACGGAGAAGACGATGATCTGATGACGTGGAGTAGCAGAACAATGTACCTGTACTCATATTAACATTTCATTTTTATATTAACTTAACTGCATTTTTCGGTGTAATTTTGAGTATGTATTACGTTAAGACGTTGGGATTTTTTTTTTTTTTACATTTATAATTTTTTTTCCCCTTTTAGTCTTTGTGCCGGAGGTTTCTTCCTGTTAAAAGGGAGTTTTTCCTTCCCACTGTCGCCAAAGTGCTTGCTCATAGGGGGTCATATGATTGTTGGGTTTTTCTCTGTATGTATTATTGTAGGGTCTACCTTACAATGTAAAGCGCCTTGAGGCGACTGTTGTTGTGATTTGGTGCTACATAAATAAAATTGAATTGAATTATGTTGTTTGCTCCAAACACAGTAATTTTAGTTTGGTTAATGATTCCAAATTAGGCATATTTGATTTAATTTGCTTAATTAATTTAATTAAACATAAGCAAACATGTGTGAAAACAGTAAATATGGCTTGTAGTTTAAATTAATGTCAGTGGATGATGGTCAATACTCAAAACCTGTGTGAGAACTCGTTACAGGACTCAAAGATCTCACCCAGTTCATATAAACACAGAAGGATTGCCCTTGTTTGCAGTTGTTGCAATTTAGTAGCTAATATTTACTAATTGGCTCTAACATTTGCTTTCAGAACAAAGATTTTATTTTTATTCACTTCCCAAATAGCAGCCTTTTCTAATCATTACGATATAAAATGCATACACTGTCTGTACTTGCGTGTGCTTTCATCTTCAGTGTAGGAGGAGGGATTTTCCAGATTTGTCAACATCACCAAAGTGGAGCTCATGCTGGGACTTTGCCATTTTGGGGGATTCACACACTGCAGTAGGTACTGTTTATGGATCAAAAGCACCAAAATCCTTAACTTTGTTCATATATTGTTGCTTCTGGTCTTTTGAGACTAAATAAAAAATGCAAGCTCATTTTGTACATCTCAAGCGTGACCTGCGCTGGTTAACATTGGAATGGGGTCTCTTGCTTTTGGTTTGTTTGCATGCCAAACGTGCTACCTGTCAATTGCATTTAGTTGCCATCTTTAAATCCAGTATGTAATTCTTCACCCACAGTGACCTTCTAGGAAGACATTTTTCCCTTTAAAAAGAAAAAGCACAGGTATGCACGCCAGCATTAAGGACAGCTGTGTTATGTTAAGCTTGTTGCAGTCTCTGTGTTGTGCATGCTGGCTCACTGTCATGATTTACTGGGACACTTATGAAACAGAAGCTTTCTTGATCAAATTTGTCTCACCTGTGCTTTCCCTGCTAGGACACAAAAACAGGTTTGTTAGCCAGCCAGCAGAGATAAGCAGCTAACACGGATGCTATAAAACATCAAAAGGCAAATGCATTCAAAGGTGCCCGTCTCTGCACAATTTCACGCATTGCACTGCTGCCACATGATTGGTTGAATGGACGATTGCTCAAATAAGCAGGTGTTTAATGTGATTTTTTGTGTTTCAAAGAAAAGAGATTTGAGCTGGTTTGCATCCGACGTGCACCTATCAATGTAGCCCTGGTTTTTTAAAGTGAGACGTTTGTAGCAGGAGTTTATCACGGTCTCATTATTACTATAGAACTGAGGTAGAACTAATACACACCAAGTTCAATTAAGATTTTGAGCCATTATGACACGCTGTCGTGTCTGCAGACGCGTAGAGTGGAGAGAGAGTGTGGACCCAAACGCAGACACTAACAACGGACTTAAACTGAAAGTCAGCTTTTATTGTGGCGAAGCAAAATAGAAAGAAAAGCAAAAGGAGACTAAAACAAGTACAAAGAAATAAAGACATGAGACCATAACTCAATGATACACAGACAACCCAGTAACGAACAGAGGAAGGCAGAGGGCTTAAATACGCAGAGGGTTAACGAGAGGAGGGGAGCACAGCTGAGAGAAATCACACACAACGAGGCTGAAAACACTAACACGGCACACAAGACTGTCAAAGTAAAACAGGAAACATGAGACAGGCACAGAGACAAAGACTTGACACTGGGGCTGTGTCTCACTTCCTTGGACGCATCCCTCGTGGGCCACATTTGTAGGCCGATTATGTCACAGCAACGGCTGTCCCAATTCGTGGACTCCTACAAATGTGGCCGACAAATGCGGCCTACATTTCCTCGAATTTGTAGGATGGGTCTGGTGTATCCTACGTGGCCCACCATATCCCAGAAGTCATAGCGCGGCCCCGCCAATTCCAGTTTCCACCACTGGCGGCAGCAACGGAGACGGTAAAACCGAGGAGGTGGAAGCAGTAAGGGCGGGAACAGCTGGTGACGCAAATCTGAAGGCTAGACCGTCCCATTTCACAAGCCTCGCACTTCCGGCCTTCTCGGCCTTCGGAGGACCCGGCCGACGTACGCCGCCTCCGCTACAGCCCACGAGAGATGCGTCCTAGGAATTGAGACAGCCTGAAACAAGGAGAAGAACAGACATGAAAACATAACTTGACTAGATGTGACATAAGGAACACGGGAGTAGGAAATAATTTGATGTATTATTGTAGGGTCTACCTTACAATGTAAAGCGCCTTGAGGCGACTGTTGTTGTGATTTGGTGCTATATAAATAAAATTGAATTGAATTGAATTGAGGGGAGGCATGGAGACAGAAACCAACAGACTACAAACTATAAATGACAATGAAATCAAAGACTATTAATAATTCAAAAAGACACAAACCTGGGCCACCAGCATCATGACATACGCCAGGTTGATGGAAACAACTTAGAGGCCTTACAGGTTATGAGGCTGTGTTTGGGGAATGCCAAAAAGGTGAAAACGCCACATGAAGTGGAAGAGGTGAACCTAAATGTAACTCTACACACGTCGTCCATGACATGTGAACAAGCGGTTCACATGTCAACAAGAAATGTGCTTCTAAAAAACATCAAACATTACCTGATTTAAATTTGGTGAATCTCCCCTTTAAATCATCTTCTTGAAAGAAAGAAATCATTAAGGACCCAAAAGCACTTTACACTACATTCAGTCATTCACCCACTGGTGATGGCAAGCTACATTGTAGCCACAGCTGCCCTGGGGCGCACTGACAGAGGCGAGGCTGTCGGACACAGGCGCCACCGGGCCCTCTGACCATCACCAGTAGGCAAACATGGGGTTAGTATCTTGCCCAAGGATACTTGGCATGTGGACTGGAGGAGCCTGGGATCGAACCACCGACCTTCCGGTGAGGAGGTGACCCGCTCTACCACCTGAGCTACAGCCACCCAAACACCGAGGTCTTGTTGACCTCGGTGCTTTCTGGGAAGCAGATAAAGTCACAGGAAGTCCAGTCTGGCATACAGGTTTGGTGGTGATCGTCTCCCTCCCCTCACACCCAGCCCACCCATGGTAAATGGCTGTCCCCCACTGAGCCTGGTTCTGCCAGAAGATGTTTTCCTGTTAAAAGTCAGTTTTTCCTTCCCACCATCACCATCCCATCTCCCCAAACAATCCCCATAAATCCCTACAAAAGGGAAAGTGAGACATACTCCCAGCCTCCTTTAAGTAGGAGGCAGGCAATCATCAATCACTCACTGCACCAGAAAAGCAGAGAAAAAGGAAGCAAACACAAGGAAGAGCAACTGTACCGAACAGACTTAGTGTTGGCACACGATGCCACAGTCCATTTGTGCTTGATATTTTCCCTCCGATGCCCCGGGAGCTTACCGTACACCTACTCCTCACCCGATGCTCTGCTTTCAAAGTTGGAAAGTGTTCAGCTGTTCAGCTGGTAGCTGCAAACTGAGCTCTCATCACCGGCGATGCTCCTTCGTACAAAACTCGAGGTCTGTGGTCACGTAGCGATAGTAGCCCGAAGACAAGCCGCTCTGACAGCTGACTGGACGTCCCGATAACATGACCTTCAGTGGGAGGCTTTTGGTTTTGAATCGTACCAACTTCTGGATCTTTTGGCCACGCCTCCTATAACGCAGCACGGTCGTGAGCTGTGCAGGTAACAGTGTTTAATATATGTCAACACTTTTAATTAGACGGTGATGTCACTGGAAGTTTATGATGAATAACTAATAGAATAACAACCCTGCCCCGTTTGTCCTGATGCATAATAACAGGCCCGCATGTTCCATATTCAGCAAGCAGCAATAATTGCATTACCAATCTGCTCATTAGCCCGCTCACAGACTCCCCTCGCTCTCACTTTTTAAGTGTAAAGTCATATTCAAATTAGAGCTACCACTCCAGACAGCAAGAAGCCTTTATCTAATGCTGTGGCATCCCTACCACGCTGTGTGCCTGCATTTCAAGGGGAAGATGATAGAGCCTATAATCTATCACAGAGAATACTAACCACTTTCCCCCAGCAGAGTTGAAGAGGTGAACTATTTCCCCCCAAAGGGATCTTTTCAGCAGACTTTAATATAGATGAAAACATTCATCTTTTTTTTGTGCTGCACGTGGATATGGAGGAAATCGATTCGGAGGAAGTAAGCGGACAGTCGTGGAGAGGATGTCCTCTAAAGCTGCAGACGTTTTCTGTCGGCTCGGGCTGTGGCGCCGGCAGGGAGGATTTCACAGAATACTGAGCATGTCTTCTTTTTTTTCTTTTTTTTCCAACAAAGCAGGGTTAATTAAAGCCTGGCATTGATGATTAGTCCTTATTAACGAGAATGCAGATAAGTGAAAACCCCCCCCCCCTGTGTTTTCCTGAGACGGTGGAGTGGGCTGGTACAGTATGACTTACCCCATCTGTGTTTTCATGTCCAAAGTCAAAAACCCAGCTTTGTTTTTTTTTTTACCCTCTTTCTTCTAATTCTGCTGCTAAATGGCTTTGAGTCCTGGCAGCAGCGTGGAAACGCACGGACGAGAGGGGAAGGCAGGAAAGAGAAAAGCCGGCGTGAGCGCACGAGCTCTGAGCCCAGGCCTGGACGAGAGTAAGAAGGAATCCATGCAGCTCATTAGAAGTATTCCCGAACAAAAGCAGAGGCAAAAAAAATGATTGTAATTGATTTCCGCACTGGCTCGCTCGGCCTTCTTTTAATTAATAATTACTTTAAATGAGCACTGCTTCTGAAAAAGGCGCGGTGGCTATTTTTATATGCACGAGCCATTTATTTCACTATTTTATCGCTTTTTTTCGCTCGCGCGTCCGCTGACGACGCGGCTAAACAAGCGACTCGGATACATGCACCACTGGAAGAGCCAATAAACAGCAGACAGGACGTGCTGCAGCGAAATGTCAGAGGAAGACATCCAAAAATATGGGCCAATTAGTGGCTGCGCATTGATCACTCGCTGCGCTCAGAGATGGACAAAGCCTCAGATACGTGTTCGTGACTGTATTGCTGTTGCAGTGTCGTGTGAAGTTTTTCGGCCCGTGCCAATGGAAACGCCTGGAAGCATTTTTTTTTTTTTTTTAAGCCAGCCAACTGTAAGTATGCAAAACACGCAGAGGTCCCTTTTTTTACCGTTCTTTGGCCGAGCCAGCCTTGTAAAAATAGCTGCCGGACAGACCACGGTGTCCGATTTTATACATGCAGATTTGAGCTTTTATGTCTTCAAGTATAAAATCAGACATAATTACCTTTGATTATAATTTTGCTTATGTTCCCTCTGGAAAGCATGGATAAGTGGTTTAATATCGCCTGCTTTTCATTTATATGATGTTCTTTACACGCCTGGCCCTCGTGCACATTTATGTGTTTTATTATACAATAAATATAACCAGTTTAATAATCATTTAAAATGTGTCTTATAGGACAAATTTCATGCTAGGACTAAAACTGTGATACAAAGAAATGCCCATGTGTCCTCAGTGCGTTTCCACGGAGGCAGCGATACCTTTTGGGACTTTGTTGCCCTGGGTTTTATCCTTCAGGCGACATCGATTATGGTTCTTGCCTTGCAGCTATAAATAAGACTAAACTCCAGGGTCTACTTATTGAACCACCGTGAGACTTCTTCATGTTTGTTAAAAAAAAGTTAAATCCAGATTTGTGTTTACTCGTAAAGTAGCGCCGAACATTACTCAAAGACAAGCCAATAAATGAAGTTTTACTACTTGCCGAAACATAAAAAGTGCAATCATATTTCACCTTTTAAAGTTAACATGGCGAATGAGGACAGATGCAACAGACAGGAAGCCACATTAGCATTCATTAAGAGTCTTGTTAGTGCTAATCTGATGAATGGAAGTCCAATAGCTCCTCTCTATTCAGCTCTTTTAGTTCCCACTTACTCCTGAGGGAGACGAATGGCTTTTCAGTTGCAAAGTGCTGTGCTGTGTTTACCACTGAGATACTAAAAATGTCTTTTTGCTAAAATGTTGAGAGTAGACCAAAACAATAAGCTGAGAGACACTAAAACATGCTGAAACAAAAAGCGAGCTGTTTCTTTAGCTGAAGAAACATGAAAACAAAACAAGGCAAATCGGTGTGAGAACTAAACTAAAAACTAAGACATGGAAGTGAACAGGAACACGCAAACATGAACGTGAAAAAGTCTGAATGTGAACCTGAGTAGACTCACAAACTCTGACTTGACGAGACTCGACAGGAGGACAAACAGACGACCTGACAAGGAACAGAAGGAAACACAGGAGTTAAATACACAGGAAGTGGAAACACCTGGAGAAACACAGCTGACACAAATGAGCATGATGCCACTGGGGAAAGTAGAACTAACCTCAGTGCATATGGAGACACGGCAATCTTCAAAATAAAACAGGAAACATGGTGAGACAGACATGGCAACACGAGCTTGACAATACGGAGCGCAGACATAAAACACATGACACACTGGGAGACACTGAACACAAGGGCCGTGTCTCAATATGCGTACTTGTGTGTACTTGTGTTCTCTCGGACTCGTTATACGTCATCAGTCGGAGACGAGTACTGTTCCAATTCAGAGTACGCATCAAGCCGAGAACGCGAAAAGTTCCCGGATGTGTTCCCGCTCCGCCCGTTTTATCGAGCATGCATCGGTGGTGACTTGTGTGGACTTGGTGGAGCCAAAGAACCCGTCATGCATTTCGCGACACCAGCCCGGTCACGTTCACCTGACCTGTGACATCATCGAGTACGCTGGTGTTCCAGTTGCTGAAATTGGGTCCGTACTCACGTTCTCGGCATGTCCGGTCTTGTGTACTTAGAATTGAGAAACGGCAAAGGAGAGACACATGAGAAGCGATAAGGGAGATGAGAGCATGGGCATGACTAAAAGTAAAAAACCTGGACAAGACAAACTACATAGAGGACAGGAAAAAAAGAGTCATAGATCAGGAGACATAGATGAAACAAAAACTAGAATAAAACTACTAATAAATAAACTAATAATAACAACACAAGAACTTAACATATTTCCAAAGAAACCAAAAATAGAAAATAAACTCAAAATGCTGCGTCACCGACCCAGCCCTGATAGAAATGTCATGGTCCGGAGTCTAGTGACTATGTATTTATGTTTTGTGATTATTAATGTTCCTCAATTTAGTTTCTTTCTGGTTATTTGTTTATGATTTCTAATGTTTTGGTGTTCCTGTGCCTCCCTTGTGTTAAGGGAGGCACAGGAACGGGCATCCTGACTGCCATTTCCTTATTACTCTGTGTGTTTATATAGTAGCTGTGTCTCAATTCCTAGGCCGCATCCTTCAGAGGACCCGGCCTTTGTGGTCTATGTAGGCTGGGTCCTTCGAAGGCTGGAAGTGCGAGGCTTGTGAAATGTGACGTCTAGCCTTCAGATTTACGTCAGCAGCTGTCTCGGTGGAGTTGAATAAACTCAGCCGTCTGCTCCTTGCTTTACTGGAGTAAATTCGCTACCATCTCACACTTCTGTTTAATCAGTAACAGATGTCTGTTACCCACCAGCTCGATCACGGACTGCGGTGGGTAACAGACGTCTCAGAAAACGTCGGAGCAAATACGTGATGTCCTGATAAACCGAGCAGATATTTGAAGTTTGCACAGCTACATTCTCACCTGAAAATATCTTAAAAGTTTATTTAGTGACCCAGAAAGAGTAATAACAGTAATATTAAAATGATGTAGCTGCCGCCATTTTTGGAAACTGCAATTGGCCGGGCCGCACTATGAATTGTGGGATATGTTGAGTCTCGGTGATGCCCCTGCGGTTTCTCCGCATCTTTCCTTATGTTTCCTGCTTCCTTGCTTCTGGTCTCCATCCTCAGGTTATATGTTTACGCTTCGTTTTCCCAGTCCAGGTTCTGGTTCGTTTTCTCAGTTCGTCCTGTTTGTAGTTTTTGTACAGCCTAATCATCCACCCTCATCTCCGTGTGCCTGCATTTGGGTCCTCGGTCTCCTCACGTTATGCCGTCTGCCTCACCAGATGTGACAATGAATCACTTTCTCAAGTTGGTTTCTCTTTGAACCTACTTTAATCCTACAGCTCCTGTGTTCAGTCACACTAACAGACTTGAGACGAATGCTGTTGTAAACTGGCATGATAAAATTCAAACTGAATTAAAAAGTATTCACTGCCTCGTTCTTTTTGATGTCAATGAGCGCCACAATTTCTGAAATGGGTGACATCCTGAACTCGGTAAGGCTTGAAACTATAAACTTATCAGCAATGAGTTTCTCAGGTCAGCAGTCAGTGAGCAGTAAGGTCACGTCACATGACCCACCTGTTTAAGATACATCAACGGGCAATTTCCATCTTTTATATACAGTCTTTGCTTGGATAACTTAAGAGTATGTTAGGCTCATCAGTTATTGAGAAGAATTGTTATCAGTTCAATATAAATGGATAAAAAACACAAATACTGGTGTTTTTCCTCTTCTTTCTTCTGTTTGATGCAAATATGTGTAAACACAAACATCCTCCTCCAGGAAAGAAAACCTGTGTTTGTTTTGTATAATAAACAGAGGTGGCTGAATCTGTCTCTGATCTTATTGAAACTAGGCCTACATTTGAATAACACACAATCAAACAGTGTCACTCTCATCACGTGCCTGTGCGATTCACATTCAAACCACAGGTAGATCTCACAAGTCAAACAATAACATAGAGAAAGTTCTGAACATCAGGTGAATACACAGACACCTCTCGACGTGCTGTGGACGTTTGGATGGAATGAGCTTCTTTATTCTACCTTAATCGAATCAGCAAAGGAGCCATGCAGCATTTACTTTGGCCTTCAAATGCAGCATATTTACCTTTGTTTAAACCTCAGAAAGAATAAGCATGGTTCCAGGTTTTAAAGAAAATCTTTTCACAGGCGGCGAGCTGCTCCTTGGAGCTCCTGACATTATGGTGTCTTTCCCTAATGTCCCTCTTCCTCTGTGGGGAAGAGGGAGGGCTCAGTGCCAAGCAGCGAGATTGAAACCCTGGAAATGTCCCTGAGTGGCACTCAATATAACCCTACTAGACATTTCTTAAATTCAATCAAGATGAACTGAATGATTCATGATCTTCTTACATGATTGATAATGTGACAGCCGTAGAAGTAGCCCAGTAGCTATCCACCAAGAGATGGGCAAAAAGCCCAAAGAGGTCCCTCACAGCTGAAGAGCAACAGTCTGCCTTCCTCAAAGAAAAATACTTGTGTGTGTCACTCTGAATGAATCAATAAACCACCTCCTAAGAGCTCCTCAAGTAGTCCACAGACAAAGGCTTTTTCCTAAGGTAAAACACACAATGGACTGCGTGAGCAGCGATTCTGAGTCAAGACTGTGATCCAAATTACAACCCTGTGATCTGATAAGGCGAGCAGTGCTGTTCCCAACAAAAGAAAACAACTGTATAATATCAGATAGAGCCACTGATACATCAGTCACAGTAGGTACACCCCCTACATTTTAAATCCATAAACCTAAAGTGTGTAGCTCCAGGAGTGACAGCTGGAATGAGGTCTATTTAAATCTGCAGTCTGTGGAGTTTTTCAGAAGAACTTTGTATAAGATTTTAATTTAAAAAACATACGAAGAAAAGAAGAAAAATAACAGATGGTGAGGCATTCAGGGTTAGGCGGAGGAAGGATTAAAAATGATTGTAGCTTTGGACATTTTGAAACAGGAAACATCTTCTAGATTGCAAAAAAATTTGTCTATATTGCAAATGGCTAAAATAAAACTTTCCCTTTGTGGGACAGCTGTTGTAACAACTCTTATTATCGCATCGCTAGGCGGTTACGTCCTATTATTATGGTAGTTGGAGAGTCTCCTGGTGTGAGTGGCAGCCATTACTGTCCGTGCGTCTGTAACGGGCTGGCGCCGGCAACTACCTAATCCCGGCACGTGTATGTACGGATAGCGTAGCACCATGGAGACTAGGGCATAAAATACGTCAACGTAATAAATTTGCGTTGATGCGTCGTCACTTTAAAAAAACACATGGTGGCAGCGAGTAGCGGTAACATGTCAACTTAAACCACGCCCCCCCGAACACTGGCTGTTTCTCAATTGCAAGTACGCGAGTCCGGACTTGCGTTCTCGGCCAGTCCGTACTCCCTCGCGTTCTCGGCAAGACCGGACTTGCCGAGAACGCGAGTACGGGCTTGCCGAGATGTGCAATTGTAACACCAGCGTACTCGATGATGTCACAGGTCAGGTGAACGTGACCGGGCTGGTCTCGTGAAATGCATGACGGGTTATTTGGCTCCACCAAGTCCACACAAGTCACCATCGATGCACGCTCGATAAAACTGGCGGGGCGAGAACACATCCGGGAACTTTTCACGTTCTCGGTTTGATGCGTACCTTGAATTGGGACGGTACTTGTCTCCGACTGATGACGTATAACAAGTCCGCGAGAACTGTGAGAATATGTGTACACACAAGTACACATATTGAGACACAGCAACACAGTTGCATATTTGAACCGAACAGGAAATGATTCAGTCTTTGCCGGCTTTGTAAGGTGGAAATGGCCGATCATAAAACGACCGTAAGTTTTCAACTTTGTTACTAACGCTGGTTTTTACCCTTTAATTCATCCAGACACCCCCCACGTAGACACAC
>VURO01015564.1:8782-23387 GCA_015108175.1 Pelvicachromis taeniatus
GACTTGATCAAATTGCCACCAGGTAGCAGCTTTTATATGTTAGAGAATTGCATGAAGGAGCATCTTCAAAAGCAGAAACTGCAAAGGTTGTGCCATAAACGGGAATAAGCTCAGTCTGACTGAAGACGTGGCTCCTTTTCCCCCAGAGTCAGCAGAATGAGAAAAAGATTACTGGTGCTAATGAGCGAGAGAGGGTCTCGAGTACAGGAATTCAAAGTGCAAACATGATTGAGATAGGCCTTCTGATGCTAGTTTACTAGGCAGGGGGGAAAAAAAGGAAGGGGAAGAAAATCAATCATGATTTCCATAGACTCCAGTGAGGGAGTCAGAGTGATAACTGTGCATTACAATGGACCCCATGTATAATGAGAGCAGGGATCAATACTTGGCACATTCATGCTGGTGTTTGCCCTGCTGTTGGCCAAAAAAGCTGCGGTAATTAAGGAGTCTCCCCTCAGTCCAAATACCTTTCAGCTTAGCTCCTGAGTGCCGCAAGGATCCGTTTGCTGTGTTTCCTCCGATGCAAGTTCAATATTTGCAGAAACAAATGACTTTTAGTTTAAAAACACCCCAAACAATCCATGCAGTAATAAGACGCACAAATAAGCCTCAGGGGAATTTAAATTATATGCCAAGACAAAAGTCCAATATTTCTTAATGGCAGATTTAGTCAAGTGATCAGTTTCCATTTGGGCAGCAGCAGTTAATGCATATTCATGGCACGAGACAATCAGTTTAGTTTCGTTAAACTTTCACAGCCTTGTTATGAATCTGTAATCAGAAGAATTGGGGGGGTGGAGGGGGGTATTGCTGATGCAGAGATTAGCAAAAGTTGCAAATGGTTTGAAACTCAGGGAGTTAATTGGGATTTAGTGTGCGCGCAGGGCCGCGGGGTTGTCAAGGGCCAAGATAATCGAGCTAGCCTGCTGTGACTGAGGCGAGGGAAAAGAAAGGAGCAGCGTGAA
Source organism: Pelvicachromis taeniatus (assembly GCA_015108175.1). NCBI lineage: Eukaryota > Metazoa > Chordata > Actinopteri > Cichliformes > Cichlidae > Pelvicachromis > Pelvicachromis taeniatus. Next base: position 9,748 of record VURO01015564.1, read on the forward strand.
ACGTAGAGGCAAAAAGTTAAGCTCTGAATTGATATCAGAGCAGTGGGAAACTTACAAGCTACGAAAAGAAAAAAAAAATCCTAGATTTATTAAATATGCGAGTCAAATCTTGAACAAAATCACACAGTGTAGCTGGAAATCATAGAAAATGTTAACTAAAGAGGAGCTCTTTGACTACGTGATAAATCATGTAATCAAAAAGCTCCCAGCAAGAAAAAATCTTCCACTTATCAAGCTCTGCCTACCTAATGCAATCCAATTTAAAAGCTCTGCTGTAATAATTATCAGTCTATCCAGTTAACATGCATGACGGGGAAGGGAGCTTTTGAGTTTTAGGAGCAGAGCTGTAGCATATATGGCAGAGCTGTTTTATTACTTTGCATTCAACTGCATGAGGTGAACACTTTATTCCCAACAAAGTGTCCAATCAGTGTATATTCCACCAACCCAATATAAGACCCCCTTATGGCTTCATACATTGTAGTACGACACTGCCCTCTAGTGACCATTTGACCATTTCATCATGTATTTGCTGCAATTTTCCACATCATATGCTTGTTTTTACACCAATATATATGTGGTTTATTAATCCTACATGATGACATCACAATAGCCACGAACTGTGACATTTGTTTCTACTTGTACATGGAGGCGGCATGCTCTAAATAAAGCTATGAAACACAATATGCTCAGTGTGAGCACAGATAGGTTAAACAATCCAAAAAGAAACATGGTTAATATGACCTGACCCACACTAGAGGGGGCAAAATGCTGCCTTAATATGATATTTACACATTTACAAGCTTAAAGGAATAATAGAAAACTAGATTATTGATGCTGCAGCTAACAGGTATCTCCACTAAAAATTCATTTGATTGATATTATTATAATATTATATTCTAATAACAAAATATTATATTATTAGATCTGTAACATATCCAACACACTTTGATGACTCGAAATTCTCAAAATTCTACACACATCAAAATCAGAGTGAGAAAAGGGAAGCATGTGTTCACACTCGAGGGTTGAATGAGCCGTCCCTACAAATAATGTCCTACATTTCCCAGAATGCTTTTGGATAAACACATTAAAGGGACTTCCTCTGTTTTGCTGCACCCCTCCAGGAGGATCATGTGAAAACAGAGCACAATCGTAACATCGGGTAATAATACAGAAAGACAGCCAGAAGAAGCAGCTTTCTCTGCCCCCACAAATACTCCCAGATGTTGCTGCACATTGTGATGGTTTAGAGATTTTTAACAGCACCCCCGAGCTTTCCTCCACCCCCGAGCTCCTGTTCCATGATAAGGAAGATGAGAGCTACTGTTGGTGTTATAGATAACACAATCAAAGTCCTATAAAGCTGTTTGTGATATCCCATCGCCTCCATTTAGCCGTGGAAATGAAAGAAATTCACCAAAGACATCGGTGTAGGAAGCATCTTCAGTACAGGCTTTTTTTCCCTACTGGTTTCACTGGAATACCAAAGTATCCTAAAATAGTCGCAGCACACCTGCTGTCCATTTATTTCAGGTGTTTATAAACATGTCACATCTTGGCTCGAACTGATAAGCGTGACCATGTGACCATGTGCTTTATACCACTGGGACGCCTGCAGAACCGTGCAAACCTAATTGGTGTGTCATTAATCTACAGGGAAAAGTCTCATGGGATGGCTGTCAACAAGACTAGAAATAGAAACTCCACAGAAAGAGAGAGGCGACTCATCAAAGGGAACTTTTCTGCAGCATTAAGGATTTACACAGGACCAACCCCCCCCCCACACACAAAAAAAAAATGAGCAAGCAAAAAAAAAAAAAAAAAAAAGAAAAAGAAAAAAAAAAAAAAAAATCCCACAAAAAACAGTTTGAAATCACAGCACCTCTTGCTGGTGGGCTAAAAGTGGCCACGGGACAGATAATGAAACGGACACTGGTGTCTGGAGAGCTGTTTAGTCTGATTCTATTTTTTCTCACAAAGTTGACGGGTAAGAGGAGATGAAAGATCCCAGAATTAGAACAAACAGTGATTGAAAGGACATCATAAATATTTTATGGACAATAATATAATATCAGCATGCTGGAAAAAAAAAAACACAAAACACAGACAAACCTACTGCAGAAATGAGGGCAAAATGTTTAAACACAAGTCAACAATAAATAAACGACTCATATGACAGGCAGAGAGTGTACCTTGGCAGAGGATCCCTATCTGTTTGATGAACACAGCCACCTTTCATCTACACCAGTTAATTTTGCCAAGGGGTCCCATAATAAAAGAGCCACAATAAAAAGTTTATAAAAAGATAAAATTGATATTTAGCAGAACTGAGTTCACTTTATTGGTGTGACCCGCCGCAGCAGCAGCGTCTCATGTAAAAATGAATTGCCCACCCCTGATCTACAATACCTGTTATGTTTCACATGTTCAGTTTAAATGATCTGGATTCTATTTAACACTGTTAACACAAATTAGTTCAGCTCAGTTCAGTTTTATTTATATGCACCAAACCACAAAGACAGTCACTCAAGGTGCTTTATAAAGACGCTACAGTAACATAGCAAAAATACCAACAATCAAAAAACCCAATGAGCAGGCAGTTGGTGACAGTAGGAAGGAAGAACTCCCTTTTAACAGGAAGAAACTTTCAGCAGAACCAGGTTCAGGAAGGGGCAACCATGTGACCAGTTAGGAGTGGGGGGAGGAAGATGGGGCCTAGCAGTGTGTTTTTATACAGTTTAACAGACATGTTTAGAAGTTAGCATTTATGCTCCAGACACAAAGTTCATGAATCCTGGTCATTTAGACTTCTTCTTCTTCTTCTTCTTCTTCTTCCAGCTGCTCCCTTTAGGATTGGCCACAGCGGATCATCTCCCTCAAATCTCATATGGTCCCTAGCATCCTCTTCTGCCACACCAACCCTCTGCATGTCCTCCTTCGCTGCATCCACAAATCTCCTCTGTGATTTTCCTATTTTCCTCCTGTTGGCAGCTCCATATTCAACATCCTTTGCTCAACATATCCAGTGTCCCTCCTTTGCACATGTCCAAACCATCTCAGCCTTGCTAACTTCAACTCTGCCACCTACAACTCAGCCTCCTGTCTTTACGTCAGTGCAACTGTCTCCAAACCATACCTCATAACTGATCTCACTACCATCATGTAAACCTTCATTTTCACTCTTGCTGCTATTCTTCTGTCATAAAATCACCCTTGACACTCATCTCCACCCACTCCACCCTGACTTCCCTCTCTTTTACCCTTCTGTTGTACACTGGCAATTGAATTTGATGGTTGACTCCAGCTTTTTAAACCAGTGAGTTATTTGAGTTCATCAATTTATCCATGTATTTACTTCATCTGCCTACTGTGTTGTATATAATATATTCCTGTTTCAGAAAAGTTCAAAATAAAGTCAAAATAAAGCTAAATCCTAATATCTGCAAATCATCCTCATCATAAATTATGTTGCAAATGAAACATATTTAATGCTGAAACTGAGGAACTAAGAATTTTTGAAACAAATAAGCTTGTTTTACATTTGAAGCCAGCTGGGCAGGGCCATGTTTAGCTTTGTTGCATCACCTGTTCTGTAAGAGTCTCTGGAGAAGGAAACTATTCCCCTACTCTTGCTTAATAGAGGATTTTAGCCTTTCAACCCTGATTCTTTTATTGATGTAATACATGCTGAATGTGGTTTGGCATTGTCTTGCTGAAATAAGCAAAACCTTCCCAGAGAAAGTCTGCATGTTGTTATGCTTTGGTGTTGATGATGCTCTAAATCTGGTATACATCTTCTGCATTAATGGGACTTTTGCATATATGCAAGTTCCCCATATAGTGTGCACCAATGTATGCATCCATACTATCTGGGATGCTTTGATTAGTCCAAATAAATAATAAATGGAGGTTTTCTACTTCCTCTCAGTTACATAAACTTTGAACCAGAGTAGGGAGTTGCATTTCTGAAACAAATTCTTATGCTGTGTTCCCTCTTCTTCTTTGGTGGTTCAATTTTAACTTTGGTTTAGGACTCAAAGACTAACTGTTACTGACAATGTTCCTAAGTACATGCAGATATTTTAACCATCATGTCTGTTATTAATGAATTGGGTTCAGAGGTTATAGCTGAGGGCTATAAACGGTTATTTTAGTATTTCTTTTTTCTTTACTCAAACTGCTCTTTAAAAAACACATTTTTTCCTGTCTGAATTCAGTCATTTACGGTAAGCTAAGCTATCTGAGCCATCCATCTGAATCATGTACACATTACTGCACCATAAGACCGTTGCGGCATAAGACTGCAAAGACAGTATTTTCATTTCCAACTATTTACTTTTAAAGAGAACTATTATTTAAAAATCATATTAGTTGAGCCCCAGTGTGAAATTTAGGAGTCACCTGAAAAGAACTTTCAGCAACAATCACTCATCATACATTAAAAAATACATTAAGCTCCTCAATGTTTCATTTTTTCCCATGTGGCCATTGAAAAATTATATTTTCCATCATTTGGCCTTTGCTTCTATATTAAAAATGTATGAGTTTAGCAGGCTCACGGCATGCGTTCGACTCAAGTGTTTCATTCTGAAGTCCCTTGATTCCCAGTGTGAGTGGGCCTGCACCTTCACGCTGAGAAGGAAAACAAAACAGCCTCTCACAATTAAACTGAGAGTGATAACAAACACAAAGCATCCGTGTGTATTATTGTGTGTCCACACCCATCGAAATCCATTTACCAGTTCTTTCTCAACATCGCCGTGAGTGAACAGGGACCTCTCTAGTCAGTATGCATCAATCCATCAACGCAAATATTTGTATCTAATAAACAATATCTGTAAACACTTAGAAGTCTGCATGTGTTACTGCTGCTGGTGATGAATAACCTTTCATCTTTCAATGCGCGCGCACACACACACACACACACACACACACACTGGAGCCTGGAAAGCCCAATATTCCTGCTCCTCCTCACTCCTTTTCCATCTCTTTCCTCCCACATCCTCCAGCTTATCTGCTTCCTCCTCCTTTAATCCCACCTCACACTGTCATCCACAGACCCTCTCTTCCCTGTCTTTCTCCTAGTTGACTGCATTCACACAGCAGCAGAGGTAGCCTTGTTATGTGGGTCACAAGCTTGGTAAAACAGCTGTGGTACAGTATGCCATCATCCTGGATATGAGACAGCAGGTGCCTGTCAAGTTATTGCAGAAGAGATCTGAGGAGGAAATCCCATCAGTGTGGAAGAACTGCAAGTGAGCATCATCGTCATTATTTGCTTCTTTTTTTTTCTTTAGCACTTTTTGCAGTGTGCACAAAGCAGCCTGTATTTTCTTCTTTCCAGAAGCTTTAACTTAAACTGCTCACTAACACCCTTCCCTTCACTGAAACTGATTTTTTTTCTCCGCAAGAAATTCTATCCGCGCTCATCTTTCAACATCTCCAAAGCGCACAGACGCGCAATAACCCAGCATGATGAAAACTGCGTCTACAGTTTTTTTGTAAGCTCGCAAACAAACGTCCAGTATCACTGGCATGCTCCTTCCAGCGATGCGCCATAAATGGACGCTGGAAGAAGAGTCTTAAATCTTAACTTCTTCATACGTAAGTCATTCTTACCTTTCCTCCCTTGGAGCATCTGCGATACGCATTTGTGGCTCCCGCAGTTTGATTCATGGCGAAAACCTCTGCAAAAGTAAAGAACGAGCTGAAAGTTGGAGTTAATTTCAAGCAGGCGGGTACGGAAATCTGTGAGGTTTTTTTTCTTCCCTTTTTACCTGGTGCGCTGGATTTCCCTGGCTGTCGGTCCTCGTTGAAAAAGAACCTCGCTTGTTGTTCAGACTTACACTAAATTTTCTAAATATTTCCGCCGATGTAGTCCAGAGAATTTAATGAGCTCTCCTGCTTGCTGTTCCAGGACAAAGTGATGCTGATTATCATGCAGTCGAATGTAAATCCGCTGGGAAGTTTCCCATCAAATCAACCAGTAAAACTGGCTGCTTTAAATCCACTTACATTTTTTGTAATATAAGTTGGTCTCTATATTCGAGCTCTCAGGATGATTTTGAATCAGCTCTGCACAAACTGACGGAAACGCGCCTGTGTGTGCGTATGTGTTCGCCCAGCAATTGCGCAAGCGCATCTCCACTGACAGCTTGACTACATGGGGTTGAAGAAGGAGCCTGTCAACACTGCTCGCCCACTCTAGAGCAGCAGGCAGTAGGGACTGCAGGGTACACTGTAATTATGTATCATGAGAAACCGTATATAATACCACACTATGCAAATGTGTTTGCTAAAACCAGCAAAAACTCCTGATACTATGCCTCCCTGTATTTGATCTCCTTTCTAAAACAACAACAACAACAACAACAACAAACATTCTTGGCAGTTGATTTGTCTCATTCTCTTCAAAGCAGGCAAAAGTCAACTCTGAGCGACCTCTGTCAAATCCAAATAAGATGACTGACACCAACGACCAAAAGTGAGAAATTGTCTGTGACAATTACAATCATTATCTATGCTTGAGGAAGGGGATTTGTTTAGTTTCAATTATAGCATAATAAATGAATGTTAAGAGGGCACTTTTACACTGAAGTGTGGCAATTAGCTGGACAGGTTGGTGCCGAGCTGTGACAAAGTTGCTGTCACTCACTTTCACGAGGCTTTGCAGGATGGAAAGGAATTAACAGAAATACATGGCTTGTTGACTTCACTTACTGAAATGTACTTAATACTGACGGGTGTCGCACTGAAATAAAAGTCGGCTTAAAAAGAAAGCTGAAGTTATCCTTAAAATATATATTCATAGGTTTTTATTTTTTGCTGATTTTCTGATTGTTGTTTATAAGTGAGTGATATCAATAATTTGATATTAAGAGGTGAAATTCTGGTGAAATTACTCCAGAATTCCTATTTCTCTTCAAACTGACATCCAACCTGTACATGCACCAACAACCTGCAACACCAAACCTTTGATTTCCAGCTTCAAGTTCATGATCTTGTCTGCCCTGAATTCCTTTCACTTCGTATGGAAGAAAATTTTGATTCTACCTCTGCAGCTCCTGGTCTGGCTTCCCTTCCACACTACGCAGTTCCTTCATTCTCCCCATTATACCAGCCATTTCTCTCCCTTTATCAGTCATAGCCCCATTAAAGTCCCTACTTTTACCACCAAACTCTTGCCTTTCCTTCTCTCCCACTACCTCGAAATGCACCTTCTCCCTGTGCGTTCAGCCAACAATAGCACTGTTTTCCACCAGCACTGTGTTGGCCAGCAACACTGGTTGGGGTCCCTGACATTGTGTGTCAGGGACCCCAACCCCTCCAGTATGGAAATCTCTTTCTTAATGATCAGAATGTTTGATTTGGCAGATATTTTATATTTTACCCTGGACCCTCCTCATTTATCCAGGCTTTTATTTATCTCCCCACCCCCCACTCCCCCCACACCACCTGTGGCCGGTTTATCTTAACCTGAATTGTTAATAAATAATCAAACATCGTATTTCATGCAGCTCAGGACAAATGACACATAGATGATGAAGGAAATGCTGTGAAGAAGCAATGCTTGCATCAGTACAACAAACCCGAGGCTCTCTTCAACAGAACAATGACAGTCTCGGTTTCTAAATACACTTTGAAAAGGCACCACCAATCCAGACAGTTTAGTCCGATGGGTGGTTGTCTTTCACCAGTTGCATGAAGATATCAAATCTTATTGTTGGATTGTTGTAGAATCCATTACATCATTCAAATGTGGAAATGGGTCTTTTGGAATTGATTAATAAAGACACTTAAGTGAGGCAAGGGTGGATTAGTAACTTATATATTCCTAGGGGATTTAGGGATATCCATTCATTCTGAAGTGGATTTCACTAGTCCAGGTACAGTGAATGAAGACTGGTTCAGAGAAGGCAGAGCTGGCTGACATGCTATAGAGCAAAATCTGGGTCATTTCTATAAGGTAGAAAATCACAGTAGACAGAATGCAGCATTTGTGACATCAGTGTATTTGAAGTTGTAGTCCCGTATGAAAGCCACTAACTTCAGTGGATCTCCCTGCAGCACCTGTATCAGTATTTTTTGCAGTGGAAATTGTTCTTTCCATCCTTTTTTATACCCTCAATGCATCAGTGGAAGAGAGCTCCAGTAAATTAGTGCTCCTGGAGCTCAAATTGAAGGCAACAGAAAGGTTCTGATACTAGAAATGGTTGTTATGGCAAAATCAAACCAGGATTAATTTCCTCCAGTTTCTGTTGCAGCAGTTGTATCTCCCTAAAATTTCCTTTCCTTATAAGCCGGGAACAATACAGCAAGATGATGGAATTATTTTCTTCATTTTAACAAGAATACATAAGCCAGTTATGTTAAGGGATAATGAGGCCCACTGATGATATTATGGTTTGTTTAAGGTCCTTATTTGTGACTCCCAAATAAGACTTGCCAATTGTCTGACAGAAACATGCAGAACGGTTCAAAGACAGCTAAAACAGCCAATTCTGAGCTGATACAGTCAACCATTTTGAGGCAGTTAGTTCTTGGTGAGCCAATTACTTGAATGACTGTTTACAAATTTTCACTCCTTATCAAAATCAATCAAAATCACCAGCCTTGTAGAAACCTTTTCCCTATAACCAGTGAGGCTTTCTGCAGAACTGGCACAGGCTGGCCGTGGTTAACAAATTGTTATTTGCAAATACTCGGGTTGTTGGTGTGTGGATGGTGTGGCACAAAGAGAAATGAGCTGACAGCTAGAAGGCTGGGAAGGCACACAGATAAGCAGGAATGCAGGTGAGGGGGTTGCAGGAGTGAGTGTGGCGTGGTGAGTTGACTGCTTGGTGACAAAGAACAGGTGGCAGGTGAAGCAGGAGAGTGCTGCATGTAAGTCTAGCAAGTTGGAGATAGGGGTTTGGAAAGAGCGCAGGCATTGAGGAGAGCATGGCAGGCAGCAGACAAGGAGCAGATCTAAGTTTACCACACACCAAAAACACAAGCAGCAAGCTAACTTATATGAACACAACTTGTGGCCGTGACACAAAAGAATGCCTTGGGCGTACCGCTGTGATGATTATTGTGCCCAAGGTGCCTTTTTCCAGCATTGGACTCTTACAGTAACAGTCAAGCAACTAGACTGACTGGCATGATTTTTCCTTTCCTCTAACTTCCTGCCAAGGGTGTCTGCTCCCAGATTTCAAACTAAAACCAACACGGTAGCTTATTAGCAAACATTTTCTATATTATGGAAACAGTCCAGGTAAAGTTCAGTCACCTTAAGTCTTTGGAAAAGCCAGCATGGCTCCACCAGACGATCAAAGTTTGTAAACTAGCTTTTCACGGGTCATCATATCGTCTATGTAGCTTAGAGCCAGACATATTTTAAAAGTTACAAGTAAAATCTTGAAGTTAAGAAAGCCAGCATTGGTATGATATGGTGCTGTCTATTAAACCACTCAGAAGCTCAGGTTCTGAAGCAGCTGGAGGTGAGAGAGTCACGTTTAGTTATAGTTTATACCAGATAGGAGGGAGTTGAAGTAGTCGAGCCTTGAGAAATGTTAATGGTTTTTTTTTGTGTTACCATCAATTGGAAAGTCTCATGTGCATCATTTGTGAAGCAATGGAAAACATGTCAGATAATTTAGCTAGGTAGCAGCTATGGCTCGGGAGGTACAGTAGGTTGTTTTTGAACTGGAAGGTTGGTGGTTTGATATCCTTGGGAACAATACTGATTCTCACTTGTCATCGAATGCCCTGAAATAGCATAGAAAAGCACTTTGTAATGGACTGTCCATTTACCATATAAATAGAGAATAAAATTAATTTGAACCTTGTGGTTCACCACAGCTAAAGTGAGATCCAGAGAATTTTCTGAAAGCTAAGAATAAATCATTCAAGTGTGCGTCACTTATGCAATCCATAAAACTCATGTCTAAAAGAGGTCAAACTGCTCTCGCAACCCTGTCATCCGCTACAAGGGGGTCACCAGTTACCTCGAGGAGGGCAATCTCTGTTGTGTGAAGCTCTAAAACTAAAGTTTGACTGACATTTCTCAAAGATGTCTTCATGAAAGGCTAAAGGTTGGGAAAAAAAATCTGCAACTTCAGATAAAAAGTTTAGAAATTGGTCTAAAACTTTTGAAAAAGATGGATCTTTAAGGCACCATAAAATGTTAAAAGACAATAGAAAGCTGTTAACCATATGCTGGGCCAAGCTTTTTGTACTTTAGAATAAAATCAAGGCTACATGCAGCTGATTTATATATATTTATATGCCACATAACACTGATGAGCTGAGTCTTTCATGCATGCATGTGGTTTTATTTTCATTATCCCACATGCTGTCTAAGATTATAGCTGAGCTGAAATAATGTGACACCAGGTTATTGGATGGGTTTCAAGTACACTTCAGTAAGATACTTAGCTTTTAATAGGTGACTGCAGGCTTCTCAGATTTATATTCTTCTGATTACGGCACACTTCTCTCCCTTGTTTAAATCAGCCTGTTGACAGAATCTATGAGCAGACCATCAGGCAGTACTGAAGTCTGGTTGCCGGTGTGTCAACACTGCTAACGCACTTGAACAAGTTAGAACACATTTAGGTTAACCCCATGCTTGAGCTGTGCTTTCACTTCCACAGTAATCTTTGACCTTTAGCTCATCTTTGGGGGATACCTCAGCTTTACATCCCTTTGTTTCAGCTCAAACATCTCCTACAGGGTCTCAGACAGAGAGATACAAAATACAACATTTACTAAATGGAGTGTGAATTAATAGAGTTTTGTCGTGGCTCAACTTCAAGCTGCACTTTTGTTGTGTTTAACTGTGTGCTTGTGCTCCATTTGGCACAAGTGCTGACTTAGAATAGTTTGCCTGCCTGGTGTTCCCATTCGCTGCAGTGAGTGGGAGCTTTATTGATTGGAGAGATCATGATATTTTCCTATATGTGGATTTCAGAGCAAAATTAGTAGGTGCTGCTTGAAGTCAGTGCATTTAATTAAAGGCCAGTCTGTTCACGGACACTTCCATGCCTTGCAGTGTAGTTCTATCACCAACGCTTTGAAGACACTTTGAAATCAAATGGACTCATTAAATAGATTGATTGTGCATGACTTGATGTATGTAAGAAAGGACAGTGAATATAGACAGTCAAAAAATGTTCTAGATACAAAAGGTTAGCCATAATCATGAATAACAGTAGCGCTTGCAAAGAAATGAGGACTTAAAATATTCAATCTTCAGGCACTCAGGAACAATGCAAAGAATAAAAAGTATTCACAAGCCGGTCCAGAGGTTGAATTTAATAACCAGTTTGGGCCAGTAGACATTTTCATCAGTTCAAAAATACCTTCTGGCAGTTTGGGGTAATCTTCAGCAGAGCTGTATGGTTAACGTTCAATCAGCATTCAAAGACTGTTTGAAGAAGTTAGAAGTTTGGTTTCTAAAGTGCTTTTAGACTGGACCTGAAGCGACTGTTGATGTTTAAACGTGGAGAACAGAAATTTAAATTCTATCAAAATTGTAGGACTGCATCATGAAAGTGCAAATAGCACAGAAAATAAGAAAGAAAAAGAAGGGGGCATCTTTTCTGATGCATAATTTCAGTCTGAGCTGTCACACAAAAGATGCATTTTGCAGGACAGGTTTACAAGTTTTTTGAAGCCACTCTGAAACAATAATCAGGTCTTAATCTGGAAATTTTCCAACATTCTTGAAAAAATTCCTTTACTGTATATATAAACCTGAAACCTGAAACCTGAGAAGATGGATGGATGGATATATAAACCTATCAGGCATAACATTATGACCACCTGCCTAATGTTGCGTTGGTTGCTGCCAAAACAGCCCTTAAACATCAAGGCCACTAGAGCTCTGATGATGTGGTGTAGTATCTCGCACCAAGATATTAGCAACAGCTCCTTTAAGTCCTGTAAGTTTCCGGGTGGATTGGACTTGGTTGCCCAGCTCATCCCATGGATGCTCAGTTGGACTGGCTTTGAGGCAGGGCCTGCTGACACTGGCCACAGACATCAGGGAATACATTTTCCATGAAAGATTGTACATGATCTGCAACAATGTTTAGCTAGGTGGTACATATTGAAGTAACATCCGCATGGATGGCAGGACCAGCAGAACATTGCCCATAAGCATCATACTGACTCTGCTGGTTTGCCTTCTTCCCATAATGCATCCTGGTGCCAGGTGTGCCCCAGGTTTACAAAATGTGAAAGGAAACATGATCAGAGCAGCTTCACAGGCACTTTCTTCTATTGCTCTGTGGTTCAGCTCTGATGCTCATGTGTGGATTGTTGGTGCTTTCGATGGCAGACAGGATTAGCATAGGCACCCTGACTTGTCTGTAGCTATGCAGCACTATATGCAACCAGTTGCATTGCACTGTGTATTCTTTTTTTTAATTATTTCTTTTTAATCACAATCAGCTTTAACTTTTTCAGCAATTTAAGGTACAGTAGCTCATCTTTTGGATCAGGCCACATGGGCCAGCTTTCAGTCCCCATGCACAGGCATCAAAAAGCCTTTGCAGCCCATGCTCATTGCCTTGGATTCTGAAAAAGGTCTAACAATGACCTCAGTAAAGTCTCTCCACACCATCACAGCTCTTCTTTCATGTATCACAGCTACCTTAAGTTCACTTTTTCTGTGTCTCACAAAGACCACCAAAGGTCTTAAAGCCTTAAAGTCCACTTTTCCAAATTGTTAACTGGCCAAGACAGCTTTGTCTCCTTCTGTCTACCTTAGTAGTAATGTCTTTATAGAAAATCCACCATGTTAGGATTGGTTCTCAAATCCGATTGAATGTAGCGGGTACTACAGGAGTATCTTATACATTATAACAGGGGTAGTGGTGGAGTTCAAGTACCTCAGGATCTTATTTATGAGTTAGGGCAGGATGGTGTGTGAGACTGACAGGTTCTGCAGACACTGCACCCAATTGTTTTGTGTGGAAGAGAGAGCTGAGCATGAAAGGGATACTGTAGATTTACCACACAATATCCAGTCCTACCGTCACCTATGGCCATGAGCTCTGGGTACTGACCTGAAGAATAAAAAGATACAGATACAAGCAAAGAGAGTCTGGGCTCAACTTTGAAGATAGGGTGAGGTTCTCTGTCATTCAGGAGGGTCTCAGAGTAGAGCCTTTTTTTTTTTTTGTCTAGACAGAGAAGTTATTCTCCAAAGCTACACTAAATGTATTTTTAAAAATACCACAAAGCTCCCTTGATCCACTGGAGAGACTGATGTATTTGCCCTGATAGTCTGTGCAGAAAACAATTTGGATCCAGCAAACAGCATATTGCAGCACAGGAAAGCTCTTGAGTAGTAAATATTACCTTTCAGGAAAGTCTTAAATGTCAAGAGTTAGAATTCATTGCCAGGCTTAAATACATGAATCTTATTTTCTCCTGAGCCCCTTCTTCAGTATAGTACAGATTACCTTGATTTGCTAACCTTTTGTTATGCAGGTCCTCAAAAGATTTATGTCTGTGCTTCTCATTCTTACTGTATTTGGTGAATGTTAATGTGGAGCGCTGCTTTCTGTTGGCTGTAACAAGATAATGGACCTATGCATAATAATGTTTGGGTGGGGATAATCTCATTCTAGAGGCTGCTTCCCCCC
>VURO01015564.1:31469-61427 GCA_015108175.1 Pelvicachromis taeniatus
CAGGATTTGATGAGTGATTTCAAGAACACTCTTGGTAGTCAAATCCTCTGTTCTGCAGGGGGTGAGGGGGGAACCTGTGGAGCCAGCATGACATTTCATGTGTTGTTGAGTTATTCACAACAACATGTCAAAGCAGAGACGTTTTCATGATGCCCTGGCAGTGTCAGCAGCAGGAGCACTCATAATATCTGTTATTTTTTTTAAGTTTCCTTTGCACTTGTCTTGCACTTTAACTAAGAAACTGCTACCAGCTGAGCTGTCAGGCTTCCTCCTCCTCCTCTGTTTCATCAGCAACATTTCCAGCTGGCAGGCTCAAATAAAAGACGGAAAAAATGGAAACAAATTACATTCTTATGCCGATCATTATTAAACTAAAGTCAGTTCATTGTTAGTGTTACAGTCATTGTACTTTATAGTTACAATTTTGTTGTCAAAAAGCCCAAAACAAACATGACATACAGTAGAAGTCAGTTTTGGGGTGATATTTATTATTTAAGATAGCGTTAGAAGGAGTTTTATGATAGAACTTCCTTTTGAAGGTCCTGAGGTGTCAAGTCTAGAATCCCTACTGTGTGAAGTGATGAATGGACTCTGCTGGTGGCCTCAGAACCTATTCTGTGAAGTTGCCTATCTAGTGTCTACTTTGTATGCAGAAACATGAAGGTCAGAGCTGTTGCAAAAGAGTAGAAATAACCTTATCTGAAGGAGGACAGACTTTCTGGTACGGATGGGTGATATGTCAAAAGTGTCCAATGAGCCACCACCAGTTATGTTGTGTCTGTGTTTGTGTATACAGTATTTTTGGAGAATAAATTAAAATTCATGTTAAGTTATTCTCCAAAAATACTGAATACATGAATTTTGCTCAGTTAAGAGCTAAATGCAGTTAAGTTCAGAAAGCTCGTTAGCTCAGAATGTTGTTATAAATGGAGATTTTGCCACTGGTGCTTTGTTCCTAAGACAGTTTTCTACAACACAACTTATATGTGCTGACCATCTGCATAATTCTCTGTGGGCAATCTCTACCTTAATTCAAGAAAAACAAAGGAGTGTAGATAGTAAAGCCAACACATAGCACCTATAAATAATGCAGATGCAGGTTTGATGAAAAAATAGTAAATGCAGGCCATTTATTTGGTGATGACAAGGTACATTGTAGCCACAGCTCCCATGGGGCGCACTGACGGAGACGAGGCTGCCGGACACTGGGCCCTCTGACCATCACCGGTAGGCAAACATGGGGTTAGTATCTTGCCCAAGGATATTTGGCATGTAGCCCTTTACATACATGTAGACTGGAGGAGCCTGGGATCAAACCACCAACCTTCCGGTGAGGAGGTGACCCGCTCTACCACCTGAGCTACAGCCACCCCAAAATGGTCTTATGTACTGAAGTGAGACTTTCATTTTAGATCATATTAAGTAAGCGATTGCATCAATGTTGTAACAGAAGCACCGAAGTGCAATGCCTTTCCTAAAACCTTGAGGTTTTAAGTTGTTTTTATTCCAACATCCAACATGATCTTTTATGTCACACCTTTTACCTACTACTTTGTATGTATTGAAAACTATGGTGGTGTATTTTATTATTTTGAACATTGGATTGGAACATTGTCTTCTATAAACTGTGAAAACTTGACAACTTGACTTGCAATGTATGATTTTATGAAACTTTAAGACGCTGTAGGGCGTATTGAAAAAAAAAAAATGTTGTTGAACAGATCTCTCCATGCCCTTTCATGCGATATATGACTTGATACGGGCTCCTGAAAGTTTTCGCAAGGTCAGCTTTGACCTTGGGCACTAACAATATAGGTCAAGGTCAAATGATTAGCAAACCTCACAACAATATATTGACACGAGTATTAGGTACTCATGTCAATATATTGTTGTGAAGTCTGAAGATGATCATAAAAACAGTTGTGGGTTTTCATAAAGTTTTCACTTTTCACTTTTGGTGTGACTTTTACTCAAATTAAATCTGCTCAAGCTTTTATTGGGATCTACCATCACACATTATTTTAACATGATATCTCAAAAACTGTGAACGCTAGACTGCTAAGAAACTAAAAAACAGACATATAATTGCTATAATTGATTATGCAATTGCAAATTATACACAATATTCTGACTTAAAATTCAGCAGCAAGTAACATTGAGCTCATAGAGCTCAGAAATACTGGAGTTAATACCACATTCTTCAAATGCCAATTGAAACTGTTGAGAGGTCTTTGTTTATCGCCCAGCTATGTGAGCCCACTTTTGTCCTAGCTGGTGCATGAGGCCCTGCAGGGTTTTGATGATGAATCTGCATGCACACAAAGACACATATTTAACAAAACACATTTCATCATCTATCGTTGACAGCCATGTCTGTGTGGAGGAAGGCCTGATCTGTTTTTACTGAGAAGTAACTGGATTTTGTGAGTGGGTATTACGTGATTTAGAGGTATGTGTTGTATGTTCTGTAGGAGGGAAATCAAAGGGGACGAGAGAGTGTGTTTCACTTGCAGGTTTTTACTTTAACACCTCTCCCCTGAAAAGCAAAGGTTTGAAGAAGCATATAATTAAAGTGGAAAAGAAAGAAACACACCCTGAATTTCTGAAAAAGCTGCCCACATATAGGCAAATATGTACGACATGCCAATTGTAATGGAATTGTTCCCAAGACAGAGTCTTTTAAAAACTACACTGTCCAAAAACTCATAAATAAACAAATAAATAAAAATCACATAGTCTAATATTTCCACGGGAAGAATATCACAACATTTATTTCGGATTCACGTTTCCCCAGGGTCTTGTATTGATGATGGGAGCGTCGGTCCACTGCGTAAAGTCTTCATCAACACATCACAAAGATTCTCAGTGGAGTTCAAGAACTCTGGGTTGGCCACTTCATGTGTGAAAATGATGTCTCCATGAACCACACTTTAGAATTTGACCCAGTGACTCCTGGGAGTCATCTGACCTCATTATTTAGGTACACAACATTACTAAACCTAGATCCAACCCGCTGAAGCAATCTAAATCATAACACTATTCCCGCATTTGATAGGATTAGAGCCTGACATATGCATGGTAGCCTCTAAGCTTGACAGGTGCATTACTTCTTCTGTCCCTCTTACTCTGATGCACCCATCACTCTGGATGTGGGTAAATCTAGACTCAGACCATATAAGTATAGAATCCAATCTATACACTCAGTACTAGAAAACTAAAGCCTTTTTACCTGATTAGCCAAGCAGACATTTAGTCCCATTTTTTTGTGTTCTAATTAAATGTGGGAATCCTTTTAATTTTACTATTAAACATACAACTCTAATTTTGATTATAATTAGAGCAACACGATTAACAAGTTAATCTCTTAAAAGTGTCTCCATAAGCTGAAGGATACGTGGCTTCTGGCTTGTAGGTTCAAAGCTAACAGCTAAACATGCTAGCATGTCTGGAACATGCTGAGCTCTTGATACATTTATAGCAGTTCATCAGTACTTTGGCATTTATTCTTCCCTTTTGTTTTCAGGATTGGAATATTAGATTAATTTGGGAAAATAATAATGCGTCAGTGAGCAGGAAAGCTAAACTGAATTTTTCTGTAGCCCAAAATGGTTGAGGAGTAAGTGCAAGTGGTAAAATCTAGGTGTAGCTGATTTTTTGTTTTGTCTATGTTGGGACAGCACTACCTTGTTAATGCTTTATGCTACTGTAATATATCCCTAGAAAGCTTGTATTATCTTCTTCTATCCAAAACCGTCATTTACAACCATTTAACCTGCTAGGAACTGCCGTCCAGATATGTGGACATCACATTTTGGGTTGTCTAGACCACAATACTAACTTTTGCTCTGCAAGGGCCATTATACTGCCACCTGAAATGTTTTGTGTTTCATGCGATGTTCAGAGATCTTTTACTTTTTTACTTTGTTACAAAAATACATCTTTCTGCAACTGTTAGCAGCACTTCAAATAAGCCACATTGCTCAAAGGGGCACAATTGTTGTTTCTCATTTTGTTTTTGTACTCAGGAAAAATGCTGCTGTGTTCAGGCACTAAATAAAGAATTTTGCTCATCGTTACTCAGTTCTGACCTTATAGTGTTCTATCGACATTTAAAATGAATGTCCTCATATGTGGATACATTTCTGCTCAGAAACTCCATCAGGTAAAAAAAAACAATTCTTTGTTTTTACATTCATCTGGTCCCTATCAGCCCAAATAGCAAAGAGAAATTAAAAACGCATGCCATGAAAGAGTTTGGGTCGTAGGAGGTTAATTGGTCGCTGGCCCAATGGTAAAAAAACAATAATAATTTTTAAAGCCTTATTGCTTTAATTTCACAACTTATTTGTTCCAGACATGCATTGACCATATATTATAAACCTTTTAACCAATCTTGGATCTTTATTGTTCTGTAAATAAACTAGCTGACATGCTTAGTCAGTTATTAAGTTGTAAGTTGTAATTCAAAATAAGCTACAATCATTTTAATCCACTAATACAGTACAAAGCATTGCAATGGCTATGCGTCTTGCTTTTGAATCAGTTTTTACATCCATCCCTCAAGATAAGCAAGTTTTGGATCAGAAAATGTGTTTTAGAAATGGCTGTATTAATAATGTTTCAATAAATATTTGAAATGTAACCTCATAACGCCAAACACATAATCAGAATTTAACCTTGATAACAGCACATATAGCACTTGACTCCTCGAATGTGGTAAGTGTGTGATGTGCTGCTGTGGGGGCAGTAAAAGCTTTTTCCCTGTGGCTTATATTAGCAGAGATGAGACAGAAGGACTTTTGATAACAACTTTAAAGATGTTGAGAGAGTGAGAGGAGACAGGGGAGACTGAAGAGTGTCTGCTTTATTCCACATTTCTTCAGGATGGAAAAAAGCTTTTCTTAGTCAGTGTTGTCAAAGAAAGCAGAAAAGACTCCCTTATAAGAAAAGTTTACACAAGACAAAAAATATTATCTGACCACAAACAGGATTTTTTTTCTATCAAATTGACAGAATTGAAAAAAAAAAAAAAGTTAATTAGACTACTACTTATCCTTCTTACAAGAGAGGTTCTTTGCAGCAAGTTTTAAAATCCAGCCAGCTTTTTATCAGAGCCTTATATAGAGAAGATAAAGACAGCACAGCGTCCTTCTCCACCCCACCCCTCCAGCTATGGTATGTCTTATCATTGCATTGTAATGGCTCAGCAGTTCTCATGTATTATATTGATCATAGATTAGTTAACAAGTTAACAAGCTCAAATACTGCACTGTAACTATGGTACTTTACAGTACTTCATGTATCTGTACTTTACTTGGTACTTATTTTTTTTGATAACTTTTACTCTGTACATTATTACACAAATATCTTTTTCTAATCCTCACATTTTCAAAACAGACTTGTTACCTCAGATGTAAGACGTTTGACATGAGTTATTATTTACCATCACTGAGCGGCTTGAAACACCAACCCGATTTGAACCTAAATGGAGGGAATTATAACAGATAGAAGATAATCCTATTGGAGTATCCATCACTGGAGCTTATCATACACAATGAAAGAATAAAGGCAAAAAACAGATCATCTGTGCACCATTTATTGTACTATACTCAGAGATTAAAGTGGGCCATGACATCTGGAATTGTGTTTTTGGTGCAGATGTCCATAAATTATTGTCCTGATATATCCGCATATCCGCAGTGCTTCAGGAGAGAAGCAAGCATAAAGGAAGTTCAATTTTTTTTAAGTGTCACGTAATTTGAAATGTAAGATTTCTAACGGGCCAACAAATATCAGCAAACACACAAACTCTTCCCCTCACAATGGACAGTTGCTGTATTTCCCAGGAGATAACACCACTCGGAGATGGCGAAAGATATATGAAAGACAGGACAGAAGAAGAGAAAGGAGATTATGTTTAAAGGTAAGGGCTGCTTAGTGACAGTTATTCAAAGAATTCATGAAAATACTCTGTTAAATGCAGTTGAGAGTAGTTGGGTTGTGATGAAACTTAGTAATGGGTTATGCTGGACTGGTGAAGCACGGCTGTGGTGTTCATGATCAGTGTAACAAGGAAATATACATTAATTCAAATTAAAGCAGATGAGGATGATTCACTCACTGAATCCAACCTTTATATTTACTTCGTTCTGTGGAGGGGTTGGAAATCAATCATGATAGCTCGTGTAACATCTGCTGGCTAAATCTATAAAGAACAGAAGCACAGGTCAGCTGATCACAGATGCATACTAAATCTGCTTGTGCTCACAATGGAAATTATTGTGACTTATTTATTAAGTGATTTTCTTTCTTTTTGATTTGCTCCACCACTTCAGGTGACCTTAGGATTACCTCACCTGCCAAATCCCACTTTAATCCCTGACTGTACTGATTTTTCTGTTTAGGTGTGGAAGCAAAGTCACCTTTCCACAGTGTAGGCACCAGTAAATAGACCTGGTTTTTCTCTCTATTCCCTTTGTTGTCTCTCTCATTGTTTTCTAAATGAAAGATGTTTAAGCTGAGTACATTTATCAGAAGTAGAATTTGTTATGACCCAGGTCATAATTTTGTGTTGTGTTGTCGTGCCTCCACTCCTGAGGGTGCCATTGCCAATTTTCTCAGCTGCTTGTTCTTATGTAAGTTCCAAGTGGAGAATCACCATTGGTTGAAGAGTGAATGGGGCTGGTTATAAAATGGGACCGCCGTGGCCCGGCCTACTTCCTGCTTTTAACCAGGCTGTGTGTTTTTAGTAATAATGAGGTTCAGTTAACTTTGTACTTGATTACTGGTATAAATGTCCTCCAAAGAACAATTTGTTTTTTAACTCTTATAGTTTGAGTACATTTCAAAAGTGTATTTTTTTTTTACTTTTACTATAGTAAAGAAGTTGAATCAGTAATTCAACTTTTACCAGAATATTTTTTTTGTATGGTTAAGTGATGAATGTGTGTGCTTTTGCTACCTTTGATATTGATGAAAAATCCTGTCACAGTGTCATGTGCAGTGTAATAGTGATGAATTCTGTTTGGTAAGATCTCTACTAAACAGTGGGTTAAATTTAATAACTTTTCCAGTAAGATGAATTGCTACGCGCGCCAATTTAGTCGTTACCATGGTGACCACTTTATTAGCAAACCAGGATGAACTTGATTACACATCTCTTATATGAAGACAACAGACAAGAGACAATCCTTAACAAACATTCATAACATGTGTAGAAATAGAGAAAATGAAATGTCAGAGACTGGCAATCAGATATATTTGTCTCTTTAATGATGGGAGGATGTTTCCCAAAAAGATTTCCTGTTGAATAACCGGCAATACATCCAGTACAGAAGATTTCAAGAGGATGATAATGCCTTTCTTCAGCTGTTTTGTATCTGTGCAGTGAAGCAAAATTATGCCAAATGATGCCATCAATCCCAGAGTTTGTTCTGTCAGCAGATTATGACTGTGAGTATAGAAAAGTTGCTTTATTGCCTTCCTGGGAACTTCTCATGACCATCTTGACAATTCATCTCATTTTGGAATTTTAGTCTGTGCCTTTATAGCAATGGTAGATTTAATGATGCCAGCAAATTCACCTTAATTGTTGTCAATGAATCCTGTGTATGATGTGTTTGAGCTAACTATGTTTAAATCATAGCACATTTAAAAACAGAATGTTAAAATACAGAAGTCCAACAACAAAACATTGCTTGGGTTCAGATCCTGATTCCTCCCAATCACGCCCCTCCAGGTCTTGCTGTCGTCTCACACGTGAGCATTGAAGTCTCCCAGTAGGACAACAGAGTCCCAGGTGGCGCACCCTCCAGTCACAGACACTCATGTTTAAATCCCCAGGAGCTTGGAACCAAACCAGCTTTGGTCTGTAGGTATAATTTTCCTCTTAATAAAGACTATGCAGGGCATCAAATTAATCATTTAATTTTATTTAGGGTGTAGCCCAATTGAATTGACAAGTGAATGCAGATACATGTGGCTGTAGCTGCTAGCTGTCTGTTTGGTGTTACATTAGCCAAGTAGAGACACTGAACTTCTTGACTCCATGTGTCCATTCTGGTGAATTTTAATGGAACTACCTGAAAATGTAATGGCTTGCTTTGTACTAAAAGTCAGTTTAAGAAACCTGTGCTTCAGTTTTGGGGAGTGAAATTCTTTATTAAAGTGTTACTTAGCAGCAGTGTGTGGGGTAATCACATTACATTCTGGGCCATGGTTCTAGGTCATTTGACCCAGCCTTTTGAGTTTATGATGGGTTTTTTGTGTTGCAATATATGGGTTTTTATTTTTGAGTACTGAGTTCTCTTTATTATTGAGTTATATTTCCGTTTCCCTAGTCGACTGGTCAGGATGTCTCATCTCCCGTTCCTCTGTGTTATTCCATGTCTTCACTGTCGGTCATGTTTATTTCCATGTTACCCAGCCTATCATGTTTTTCTCTCTTGTCCTCTCTCTCGTCTCCCTCTCTCATCTACCTTTCCACCTGTGTCAAGCTTGTGTGTCAAGCTATGTCTCTGTCTTATCTGTTTTATTTTGATAGTCCCATGGTCCATGTTCAGTGTTTTCAGTTAGCTGATACAAATAGACATGACACCACAGGGAAAACAGTGTTCCTCATGTGTTTACACTCCCCTCTCTGTGTATTTAGTGTGTAGATTTTCTGTCTTTCATTGTGAGGTCGTCTGCTTGTCTACTCATATCTGTTTGTCTCCCACGTGTTCCTGGTTCCTAGTTTTTATACGGTCTGAGTGCTTGGCTGTTTAGTTTAGTTTTTTCACAGTTTAGGTTTAGTCCTTGGTTTTAATTTTTCCATTTTTGGTACCTTCATGTTTCAGCCTGAATAAACGGCTCGCCCTTTGTTTAACCAAGTTTGTGTTTCCTTGTGTTGTCTCCTTCTGGGTCCGTTTAAATAATATAAGGTCTGCCTCCGGAGCCCTTTGACAATTTTTGAGCAACACAGGAATGTAAAGGGTTTCTGCACTAAATTCAGGAATTAAATTACAGTTGTAGTTGTCAAATTTGTTATGTTACAAAGCTTCTTCAGTTAAAATGTTAACCATTGGAAACAAATGATTCACAACCATCTTACAGACATATCATTATGTCCATCTACTTTCAATACTACTGACAATTATTTAGAGTCTCTCTCTCCAATTCATTTTTCTGAGTTAACTTCAATAATTACTGCTTCCAAACCACCAACCTGTCTATTAGATCCCATTCCTACAATACTGCTCAAAGAAGTCCTACGGTTAATTAATGCTTCAATGCTGACACCAGTCCAGCAGCCAGAGCCTGATCTCCAACAGGTAACAAATGCAACCAGACTTATAACCTCCATTTCTACCTTTTCATGTTTTTAAAGTAGAATAGTAGGGTTTCCAGGTGCATAAATTAATATAACAAAAAATCAACACTTGCAACATGTTCAAAATGGTTTATTGTCAACTTTTTAAAATCTCTTCATGCTGGAAAGTATGTGTGCTGCTTTCTCACTTGTGCACAGTTTCTTTGTTTTTTAATTTGAAGCAAGAGGGTGGAATTGTAATTGTTATTTTGCTAACATTGCTGTGTTAATGTCACAATGGCAATGACGCCATTGGTCATAGGGATGCAAACACACAACTGGACTGCGAAGCAATTTGCCCAGTCCTAATATGGACACAGTTAGCTAACCAAACTAGGTAGCATAAGATATACCCTAGGAAAAGGACAAGCTTAAGAAAACTTTAAAGATGTTGATGAAAACACATGAGGATAGTCATGTTTATTTTGAAAAGCTGAGGATGGGGTATGTTAGGATTAATCAGGTGTATGTGCAGTTGTAAACCTGACAGCTTTAAATGTTATATAGACAAGTTGTAAAGTTGTAGTGTGCATTTTAGAAGTTACCTAGCTAACTTAATTGGCTAGAATAGATAAGGTAAACATGCATAAAAATGTTTATAGGTCTGTACAGCTATCCTGCCATTAAAAGGCTGTGCAAGGTACAAAACGCTTTATCATGCTAGTTAGCTGTCTAGTAGTGGAAAAAAAAAAACCTGGAGTTTTGTTACTGTAAAGCAAATTTACAAAATTATTTTTGTTTCCTGTTCCAAAAATAAATATATATATAAATGCCTCTCATCAGTGCATAAAGAAAATTGGATGTGCTGATGCCAATTTGTCTCAGTACCACACCACTGAGCACCAGAAAGAGACTTCTGAGAACGTTACACACTTCAAGGTTCACCGATTATGAAAGTGATTTAACTTTCAATTTCACTGTAGAAACCCAGTGACATGGCTGTTGAAGTTAGTAATAAATGTATTTTCTTTTACATTTTTGCAGAATAAAAAGGAAAGCATTTATAAACTTTTTTGACAAACCTATACAAGAATATTCATTAATTAACACACCACAGATTAGAGCTAAATAAAAAAAGGGGAGTCGACTATTTGAACACAACTTGTGTTGGCTCTTTAATAAATATCAACATAATACAGACTGAAAAAACAAAATAACTCGCCAGACTTCCTCCTTGCATGAAGATTAAAAAGTATCTGATGCGTCTTTTAGTTATTTTATGGTAAAAATTCACAGGGAGACCAGCTGAGGGGATCTTTTATTCAACATACACTTTGTTGTTGTTGCTTGTTCGCCCATTTCCTTTGTTGATTTAGCAAAACAAACTTCTGCCATGTTTTTCATGTAAATTTACAAAGACCCTGTTCTCTTTGTACGTAGAGTCTGTTTGAGGTCACTTCTCTGAATATTTTACAACACTGAAGGTATAGTCTATTCATAACACTGTGTGACCATGTGCAGCCAAACAGAATAGGATATTTCAATTTCTCAGGATCCTGTGTATTATTTTAGAGCTGCAGGCATTTTAAACCAAATCTGTCATATCAGAGGATGGGTTTAACAAGGTTGTGAGGTTTATATGAATTGGAAAAAAGGCAAGTTATTTGGTTGAGAACGCTACACGCATTTGAAAATAATACCTCATTATCTTTTATATTTGTAAAGGTACAAATATTAAAGCTTCATATTACCCACAGACAAAGTTCTAATAGGAATGAAATCTGGGAGGATGCATGGGTCAACAAACCACAGAACTTTAAAATAGCAGACAAGGTTTGTATCCAGTTTTATGTTTTCCCCATATCCTTAACTACACTGTTTGTTTTACCTATTTATACCAGAGAAGAGAGACAGCACTCAGAAAATCCTCAATAGAACTCTCAGGGAGAATTTTTCAAGATAAAATTTTTTTTTTGTTTTGTTGCACGCAATTAAGTGGAAATTCTCTAATATCTTCCAATAGTATATTCAAAAAATTATTCGGCCAGCCCAGCATTTAAAAGAGGCCGCCGGTTGTTGGAGACCGGCTCTTATTCCCTTCTCAGACGGAATTGTTGGGGAAGTGAGAGGGAAAGAGGACCCAGGCGCAGTTTTTAGACTGAGGTGAAAAAACACTGCGTTTATTAACAGTGCTCCAAAACTTATTCCAACAGTTCACAAATAATGCAGTTCCCAATTGTGCTCCCCCTTGTGTCTCCTTGTCTGTGGTAGCCCAGTGCACAAGTGGTGCTCCCCGAAACTTCTCTCCGCCCAACTCTCCTGGAGAGGAAGTAAAAGACCAGAAAATCACAGTTAGCAAGTTCGCTAGCCGACAGTTCATCATACGCTACGCTCACAGACTCTACCAGTACAGTGTAATAATCCCATGTCAATGGTCGCTGCGCATCCAGCTTAAATGCAGCTGGTCGTAGATGACGGTTGATTGGAAACAGCTAGCCGAGTGATGAGACGTGGGAGGACCGACGACAGCGCGGAGGGACATCCGGGTCGAAGGTCGCCCGGCTACTATTGGAGACCCGTGTCTATTTGTCGTGATATGTTTTCAAACCTGGCATTTAGTGGGTGGCTGTAGCTCAGGTGGTAGAGCGGGTCACCTCCTCACCGGAAGGTGGGTGGATTGATCTACAAGCCATGTATCCTTGGGCAAGATACTAACCCCATGTTTGCCTACTGGTGATGGTCAGAGGGCCCGGTGGCGCCAGTGTCCGGCAGCCTCGCCTCTGTCAGTGCGCCCCAGGGCAGCTGTGGCTATAATGTAGCCTTCCATCTCCAGTGTGTGAGTGTGTGTGAATGGCTGAATGACTGATTGTAGTGTAAAGCACTTTGGGGTCGTTAGGGACTAAGTAAAACGCTATGCAAATGCAGGCCATTTATTAGTAACAGGCGTCAATAAGATACAGGCCACTACTAGCAGATATACGGTATTTATGGAACCCTTTTCTTGGGCCCATGGATTTGAGTTTTGTTTTTGGTGTGTTTCATCTTTGAGTTTTCTTCCTGTTACTTTTAAGTAAAAAATCTAGTCAGTGTTTTCATATAGTCAGTCAATTGTCATCTAGTGCCTTTACTTTCCTCTACATCCACTGTTTATGTGCATTTTGCCATTTGAGTTTTATAGTATAGTTTATCTTTAGGGATGCCTGTACGTCTGTCTTTATGCATGTATGTTGAAAAATGTCTGAACCATTTTATGTTGACTGCAATGTAGCGATGAAAGAAGTGGTTCACCGTAATTCAGTTTCTAGGAAGAAAGTCTGCTTGCATATTGATTCTGCTTCTTGTGCCAGTAAGGGGCAAACTGCATCCAGGACAGAACCTACTGTGGATTCCTCTTATCATCCTACTTTTGTTGTCTGTGGACATTGAATCTGTCTGTGAATAAACATCTCAATTTTTGTTCTGAACTTTGCCTCTACATTTGGGTCCAGCCTCAACACTCTCCAAAGTTTGACATGTAGCCTTTCTAGCCACCACAGTGCTTTATACTACAACATATGATTCTTTATTCTATGCATTTTAAAAATATTGCTTATTTCCATGACCAAATTAATTAAATTGACTAATCAACCTGTCTGAGAACATAATGACTATGCACAGAAAGGCACAGCTAACCAGCAGATTCGACCAATGGCACCTTGTTTCAGTCAGATGACACAATCAGCCAGTGTACCACAGTGCCATACCCCATGCCAAGCATCTGATTTGTAAAATCAAAAACATATAGAACTAGGCAAAGTCTCTTTAGACTCTTTTGGTCTTCTTTAGTCAAGCTGCCTAACCTAAATGGTTCGAGAAGTGACCACATCTGCCGTGTCGTTTTTTTCTTCTTTAAAATAATGGGTGATGATTTATTTAGAGAAAGTTGTTCAGTCACAATATTTTGTCTTTTAAACTAAATGACTTTGTTTCACCTTGCTCCCCACATATGGACATTACAAAAACACTAGCACCAAAATCATACAGGTGAATCGACACCTCCATAAAGCATTCTGAAATAAACCCACCACTGCTGCACATGTCCATAGTAAATTATGTTATGTGACCACTTTGGATTTATTTTGTTTTATGTTAGGAAAAAAGAGAAGAAGAAAAAGGGCAAACTTTTAGTCAGATAGGATTTGTAAACTCTCTTAAACCACATTAACTGGTTGGTTGAAACATCAGTTAAGACGACTGCACACAAGGCATGAAAAGCAGCAAACAATTTAAATATTCACAAGTCTTTATTCTAATTAGCTCAAGTGTGAAAGACAAATATACACATAACATATAGTAGAAATAGAAAGACGAGAATATAAAGTTCCATCCCTGATGAGGTTCTGGTCAGTACTGTAACAGTGGCTGTCCCTCTGAGCTACTGTCGACAGCTTCTGTGTTCATATGGCCTTAATCACCATGAAAACATCCTTTGTCACAGTCACTTTGATAGGATTAGCGTACAGCTGTGGGCAGGAAATGTGGAAAACTCCATTTTAGATATTGTACTCTAGTGTGAGGGATGTGTCTTCACTGACATGTAGGAGCTTAAATTAAATGTTTACACAAATACCTCATACACCTCCTCACGGACACGTGATGCAAAGGCGATGCCTTCTTCCTGTGTGAGCTGACTATGTGCACAAACAACAGTGAAAACATGGACAATGCATTGAGCTGCCACTGGCTTGATAACTAACAGTAACTGCTGTCACAGCCGCCAGCTTAGTCACAAAATGATAAAACTGTGCCCTACTTTCACTTTTTTTTTTCAATAAAAACTACTTATGAAAAGTACTCTTTGATAATGCTGTGGCCTTCTTCAGCAATTTTTATCCACCCCTCCCTTTCCATGCAGCCCTGTGTTTCCCCCCCCAAATAAATTTATTTTCTTTTGTGTCCTTGTAATATATTCATAGCAGAGGAAAACAGGCAGAGGATCAAGATCAAGCAGCCCAGAGAATATCAAATGGAATATATTCATTGGGCTCTGTGGGTTCTCACTGTGCTGGGCATGTTTTATATATAGGATACACACTAACACTCTTTGGAGGCTATCATTGTAATACTCTGACAGCAAATGGCCAGCATATTTAACCATGTCGTCACCTGCAGCCTCGACTGAAAGAGTCGGGAGTAGGTGGAGTCTGACTCAACGTTTTATATTTAGTGCATATTTTATAATCACTTTAATATGATACATATACACATATACAAAATGGTCTAAACTGCATTGCCATGGAAAACACTGCGTTTGGCTTGTTGGCGCACTGACATAAAATCCAAAAGTTGTGTTGTAAATATTAATACTTCACACATCTATTCTGTGAATAAGAACTGATGGGAGTGGTTTCCAGTTTTGTTGCTAGCAAACAAGTCTACTAATGCAGTTTAAAGTTCTTCGTAATCAAAAGGGAATATGAGCAAAGAAATTAGATGTTCATTATTAACTTATGGTCTAAATAATGGAGGTGTTTTCCAAAATTACAAATCTCAAAGGGTATATTAGGGTGTTATCAGTATTTGTAGTTTTGTTTATAGGGTTTAATTTAGGATATTACTTACTATTGGGGATACACCTTCAAAAACCAATCCCATCTAAAATTAGCTGCTGTGTATGGTCCTTGAGAAGAAGTTGACTGTTTTCACTATTGCCATTGGTGTTGCTATGTGCTAAGGCCTGTACTATGAAACCACATTGACCCTTTCACGCATAGTGGTCACAACAGTGGACAGCTATTCAAAGGCTGTTCTCTTGTATTTGTGTCAGTGCTGATGGTATACTTGCACATAAACCACTACATTGGACACTGATGTGTCACTCCATACCCTGCCACCCACTGGTCGTTTAATGTTACTATAGCTGTATGACGTGCATCCCTGTCATGCATGAATTATGACATCTCAATCAGGATTTATCTTCATCTTTTCATGCCTAAAGATGAATAAAAATACTTAAGAAAAAAATCCTGATTGAGGTTGACATAATTTATACATGAAAGGGTTAATGGCTCTAAGTCACCTGGGGTGGCTGTAGCTCAGGAGGTAGAGCAAGTCATGTGGTTTGATCCCTGGCTCCCCCAGTCTGCATGCCAAGTATCCTTGGGCAAGATACTAACCCCAAGTTGCTACCCAATACATCCATTGGAGTATGAATGTTAATAAGAAAGCACTGAAAAGCATAGAAGAAAGTGAATGTGGCATGTTGTATAAAGGGCTTTGTGTACTCTGGGAGAGCAGAAAGGGGCTATATAAGAATCAGTCCCTTTACCATTTGCCTTTTCTGTGTCTCAAAAGTGGCTCTATGTTTTTATCATGCCGAATCCCTGTGGTAACTTAAGTTGGACACATAACCTGATTAGGAACAGGTTATACTCTGAGTTTTAGTTTAAAATCACATGAAAGAGCCGCGATCGCTTTCTTTCACTTACAGCATGTCTGAAGTGCAGTATGAATTTTCCGTTGGCCGAATATTTATGGATGAAGAACATGGATGTTAAAGACAATATAAAAAATGTAATAATTTATTGATGGAATCCATCTGTGGTTACTGTATAGTACTGCATCTTACATAAATGTATATGTTTGAGCAGAAAACTAAATAAATTGATGTACAGTACTGTGCAAAGGTCCAGTCCTTGAACAAAAGGCAGCCAGCATCCAAAGAAGAGCTTCAAACAGTCTGAAAAACTATTCTTAAATGTGACCTCAAGAAATGACACGAAAGCTTGTCATGACTTCACGCTGTGTTGAATAAGGAGTAAAAGTGGTATCAAAGTTCATATTGAATTGAATTTCAGGCTTGTAAGAATTTTACATATATGTTTGCATGTTTCAATAAATCACTGCAGCGGTTTCCCATTTTCCTAGCAAGTTATAAATAACTCAAATTAAGTCTTTTACATATACATACACATTGATATTGTTACAGTGTAAGTGGTGGGCTGGCAGGGTAAAAATCTATACTTGTGTGCTACAAGTAGTCACGGGCCTATTTGGAGTTGTATCCTCTTCCGCAATGATTCTTTAGAATAATTTTGGCATCTGTTGCAGTAAATATGTGAATAAAGGGAGCTCTTAATTAGTTCATCTGGGAACCGATTGATCAGTTCATCAGAGGCTTATGTGGACTCTTTGTCAATAACATGGATCACAGAGGAAACAATGCCAATACACATCTGGATGTCAGTTAGCAAGCTTTTGTCTCCTCAGCTTTGGGCTGTCTTGTCATGAATATAAAACAAAAAAATACTTTCATTACCTACATTAATTATTATTTTTTTCTTTTTTTCTTTATCCGTTTAGTCATCTCTTCATCTGTCATTAGGATCCTATTTGTGGATACTCTGAGCTGCCCTTCCCTTGCACTAAATGAACAATCCTTCTGTGACAGTTCAATTTGATTTCTTTTGATTTGCTTTAAATTTGCACAAAAACACGCCTTACTCTGTTTAACAGTGGCAGGCTCAGTCTAAATATAGGAATACCAACTATAGCATGGTAAAGTTGGGTTTCCACAAAAATACAGCTTTCAGTGGAGGAAAAAAACATTCATAATGCTGCCTTTGAACTTTATGAATGCTTTTCAAGTCTTATTTAAACTGTGGTGCACATCAGTACTTGTGGTCTTTGATATTGTGTCTCTCTGATCAAAAGGAGGCGAGAGTGTGAATCTGATTTGTTTACTGTGGGCCACTTTAGAAAGGACTGATGTTCTACTTTGTCACTTTCTGCAAAGAAAAACATAAACCAGGTGAGATGTGGACATCAAAAGACATTAGTGTTCTCTTCAAATGCTGATCCTCAGGTTTAACACTGAAGCTTGTTTGCTGTCATGGGTAATGTGATTTAGAGGTATGTTTGGCACGGATGGCAAAAATCCCACCTAATCGCCTTCTATAAATGTCAGGAAAATTTGCAATACTGTGCCTGTGTGACCGAAGGACTGCAGAGAAAAAGGCTCAGCGGGGACTCGGAGAGAACACAGAGTACGCACAGCATAAAGGTTACACATTTTTACAGGGATTGTTGCTTTTTCCAATTTGACATTTTGTTCTGATGATGATGACTTTAATGTGACTGATGTGATAATGTCAAGGGTCTTCTGCTCTGCGGACGATGGAGGCTTGGCATTCGAGGGCCTTGCTTCAGATCTATTCAGTATCAAAGAGTCACCTCCCACACAGACACACAGATAAATGAAAACACCAAGAACTACAGATAGCAGATGAACGCCATCCTTTAATTAAAAAAAATAAAATAAATTACCTTCTCAATTTGGACTGCACCTTATTACACAATAAAACTTTGAGATTCCCCTTCTTTTAGTTCTCATTTTCCTTTCACCTCTCTTGATACTCACCTGGTGCCTCCCTACACAGATGAAAGCTTTTTTTTTCCAACTTTATTTATTGAACATTTTGAACAGTAACTGACATATAATTCTGAATACCGAAAGAGATGTTAATTTGTAACAGGTGTGTTCCCCCCCACCCCCCCCACCCCCCACCCCAAAGTGGGTCTAACCAAGTCATACAAAAAAAAAATAAAAAATTAATTAATTAATAAAATAAAATAACATTAACTTTAAAAAAATAAGAAAAAAAAGAGACCAGCTCAGATAAGCAAATAAATTAATAGCGCTGATAGTAATTGTAGCCTTGTCAGTCGTCCTCCAGCTCGTCAAGAAGGGTAAGAGATTCTGTGTGCCGTAGAAAAGGATCCCAAGTTGTATGGAACAACTTCACAGAGCCCCAGAATATAATATAATCTGAAGCCCCAGTTTCAGATTATAAAGCACTTCGCGTACCCAGTGAGCATGGGGGGGGCAAGCCTCCAATTGAGTAAAATTTATTTTTCTGGCCAATAAGGTGGTGGATGCCAGGGTGCGTTCTAACGCCTTCAGAAGGTCCATAAACAAGGGGATGCCGAAGATTGCAGACAGAGGGGTAAGTGCAAGGGTGCAGTTATAGGCCGTCCCTAGGGTTTCAAAAACATATGACCAGAATTACATTAATTCGGGGCATGACCAGAACATATGTACATGATTGGCCGGAGACCCATAACATCTGCTTTGGAAAATGAGGGAACACTTTTTTCACATAGTCTCTGGCCTGCAAAAAACAGAAAAGGTGATGGCTTGGGAGGTTATATCTAGCCAAGAGCTGTGTAAAAGATGAGAAAATGTCATCAGTATACAGGTCATTAACTGATTTTATTCCACTCTCCCGCCAAGTCCGAAAGGCTGAGTCCTTGCTGGTTTACCATTCCATAAGAATGCTGACACCATCCCATCTAATCTGTCAAAAAAGGATTTAGCCAAAAAAAACAGGGACATGCTGACACACGTATAAAAACTTAGGGAGGATAGCCATATTCACCAAATTTATACGAGAGGGGCAGAGCCGACCAGCGAACCCTCTCCATTTTGACAAGTAAAGGGGCAAAGTTATCATGATACAAATCGGAAAGAGATGTGGTAAACGGATGAAAGCTTTTGCCTAAATTGCATAAAAAACAAAAACTACCCAAAGCCAACCTTTTGTACTTACTACTAGAGAAATATTTTATAGCAAGAAACATGACTCCTCTATGCCTAGTTTGTCCTGGGGTGTGTTATTGAAGGAACTTCTGTACCTGCTGAAGGCTACTGAACACCAGACAGAGATCTCCCTGATCTCTGCATCCTATATTTGTTGCAGCTCTGTCTATTAAACTAACAGGTACTCCCCAGGGTGTTACACAGAGAAAGGACCTGGAGGCTTACGGACATCCAAAACTAAACAAGAATAAGCTTTATGTGAGTAAAACATTGTATTTGAGCCATGTTAATAAAAAAATATTTATCATTTTGAGAATAAAGTTGAAATTTTGAGAGAATTTAAAGTCTAAATTCTCCTTCCAGAAAAAAAGTCAAAATGCCATTTTAGGAAAAAAAAAATCGAAATATATTTTTGAAAAAAAAAAAGTTGAAATACTATTTTGAGAAAAACAGAAGGAAGTGCAATAAAGAAGTATGTTTTATCACAAGACGCAATAAAACAGATCATCAATTTCTTTCAATAAGTCATCTACACAAGACATTTTGTAGTCAGTATAGGAGCCGTGGTAGTTGTTTGACTTGAAACGACAACTGTAATCTCCACATTTGGACTTTTTTCTCAAAATACTATTTTGAGTTGAATCTCGAAGTTTCTATTTTAATCTCAAAGTGACAGGGATTTATGGGCATGCTCTACCCATGCTAGCTGGGCGCTCCAGGTGGATAGATTCATAGACACCATGAACCGAAGAGAGCTCTCCACCTCCTGATTTATCCTCTCCGCCTGGCCGTTAGTGTGTGCAACCCAGAGGAAAGACTAACTTGGGTTGCCAGCGGGGAGCAAAACTCTTTCCAAACTGAAGGCCACATGATTGGTCATCAATTGCAGAGCATTGAAGCGAAGAATATGGCTGCATTAATGCGTCCTATTTTGTTGATACATTTTGTTGATACACCAGCTGAGTTCATTTGTGGCTCAGAGAGCACGATGGACTAAAACCACACACTCAGAATGCAGTTCGGTCAATTTATTCACAGTGATGTGAATGTCAGCCTGAAGGAATGTCCTCAGTATTTGAAGGGAGTTGACTGATCACCAGATGAGGAGCAGGTGAGTTGATTACTGTTGGCAAGTGTGCCAGGTTGGAGGGTGGTGACCAAGAGGTTCCCACCTCTGAAAGGTAAGGTGCGGTTACCACAAACACACATATGCACACAAACAGTCACAGAGAGAAGCGATATAGAGCCAAGGTAGAGACCAAGAAAAACTGACAGGGTTGAAACTAACCCAGACAACACAAAAGTCATTGTTTTCACCATAGCATTTTAGAATTTAGTGAAATTATTTTTTTTGTTCTGTTTAGAGATTCCCGACAAAGTCAAAAAGCCTTGATGGAAGAAAACAAATTTAAAAGGCACTTTTATGCATTTAAACTAAAAAACAGGCCGAACTTAACACAAGAGGAAGGTTAATCTGTCCATAATATTCCGTCATAGAGTAAAACCTGCTTGTCAAGGAAAGTAAATCACATTTTGAATTCAAATTTCTCCTGAGTAGCAAAGCTACTATAGGATTACATTGTTTCACATTTGAAACAATTGCGGTCTCCTCTTAATGGTCAGTCTTGTCTCTCTTTGCACATTGCTCATTACAGTTTGGTTGATAGGTGTTGGGTTATGCCTGGTGACTTGTTCTGAGGCTTGTACTGTGCACAAAATGCAAAAAGGACATCAGGGTGGACAGTGCCCAGAAGAGGGTTTGATTCATGGCAAAAACGTGATTCGAAACAAAGGCCAAATGACGAGGTCAAAGCAAAAGTTAAGGTGATGTAAAGATTACAAGAACAAAAAGAGACTGTGTATAATGTCAAATTTTGATTTGGATAACTATATTAAAAAATAATAAAGAGCAATAAAATGGCAATAAAATCAACCAATCATATTAAAGCTAGTTTAAAAAATGTATATTTTCTGTCATTTCTCCAAGCCTAATCGCTGATTGTATAAACATGGTCACTTTTAGAGCATTGGAATCACCAAACATTCCCCTCCCGAGGGTAAAGTTGGCTGTTTAGTTCAAATGGAGTCATAATTGTGCTATATGTCAATTTCTAGGAGACACTGTAGGAGTAATACATACCTGTTGTTGCTGCTACCACCCATCAAACCTCTGTCTTCTGCTTTTCCAGTTTAGGGTCACGAGGCGACTGGAGCCTATCCCAGATATTAAAGGGTTCAGAGGCAGGGTACACCCTGGACAGGTCACCAGTCTAAAACATGAATAACCGAGACACAGACAACCATTCAGACTCACATACACACCTATGACCAGTTTAGAATCACCGTTTAACCTACCATGCATGCTAACTCCACACAAAAAAGGCTCCAGCAAGCCAGCCAGTGGATTTGAACCAGGGACCTTTTTGCTGTGGTCCTAACATTTTACCACTTTGCCAACCGCTGTTACTACAATTTTATTATCAGAAATTGAAAATGATTGTATGATCAAACTCAAAACGTAGAAAACTAATTTAGAAATGGCACTAAGGAAAAGGAGTGATGCACATGTCTGTGTACAGCTGGGATGCTCTTGTTCATAAGGTTGTCAGAGACGCTGGAAAATATACATGAAAGTTGATAGTTCTGTCTGACTCACTTCATCACTGAAAGCAAATGTGTCAGTTGTTAGTAATAACTATGTCAAGACATTGTTATTTAATTTCTTGACATACTTTTAGACTATTGCAATGTATTTTAATTAGATACAAATGTGTGGCTCCATTTGCAGCCACCACCCACAGTTATCTTACAGTAAAGCTGCCAACTTGAACCAAACTATTCCAAGTTTAACTTTTTTGTAGAGTTTGACACACATTCATATGTGCTGAATTAATAACTAAAAATGAGTGTTACAGTGCATTTAAGGGGCAGTCACAGTGGTTCTTATTCAAATTAAACAGCCAATTTGGGATTCAGACTGCTAAACTTCTTTTCACAAGCACTTTTATGCTTCACATTTCTAGGCTACTGTCCCCAGTGAACTGAACTAACTGCTTAGTGCATGAATAATGCTCAAAAAGCCTTAGTAGCACATGAATGTGTCTAGTTGAGAAGAGGAAAACAGGGATTTTAGGAGGATGCGCTTTTTCTTCTTTACAATGTACACCCTTTAAGGTGAAGCTCATTTCCATTAATAGTGTCAAATAGGCAAACAATTCGTCCCTGTTACTCGGCTATTTGAATTACACTGAGACAACTGAACCTGTGTCAGTGTAATTGATGGTCTTCACTTACTGCTGCACAAGGTGAGTAATGGCAGTCGTTCCCTCTGTTGCTGTTTCTCTCTGCATCCAGTAATGGCTCCTCTGAGAGCAATAATGGCATCCAAGATGGGCAGTCAACTGCTAATACTATCATCTCTCTGTTACTTATAGAAGCTGGACTGACATTTCAGGCACTGCAAAGCATTCTGTCTGAATAGGATTCCTGTAGAAATAACATCTCACCTGTAAGGCATGGTTGAGATAATGCGGGTAATCTCAACTTTTTCCTGAGTGAGCAGCTAAATGTGTTTGGTTAGATTACAGTAACTAAAAGGCCTGCCAGCTGCTGTAATTACCTTTTCTAAGTACCATGTGAATACCAACTTTAGATAGGCTATTTGGCAGAACAGGCATCTAGAGAGAGGAGGGATGATCTGAACAGATCTGCCTTATTTTGCTTAAGGGTCTAGCAGGTGCTCAGAAGACCAACCCCCACCAGGAATAACGGCTGTTGGAAAGTAGATGTGTTTGAAGTGTAAATATCCCACAGGTCGAAGACTGCAACGGAGAAGTCAGATAACAGTATATTTTTTGCCCATGCAAAAAAAAGAAAAGAGACTTTGATTAATTTCACACACTTTATTCTTCCCATTGCAGACAATGGATCTCCCAGCAGTGCTTATGAGTAAGGTTTGAAGTTATATTAGGTGCAGTCTGGGCTGAATTTGTCTGGTAAACGCAAGTCAGAATGAAGGTCTGGACGTTGCAGATGCTGTCCTGTAAATAAAACTTCACTGACTTATGACAAAAAATCTCTCTAGTTTCTAACATTTGCACCCAAATGTTTTGTAAATGTTTTCTTTTAAATATTTTAAAGCCCGAGACGATGAATCAGAATCATAATCCTTTATTAATCCCTAAGGAAATTAAGTAATTTCCTTAGGGATTAATGCAACTCTTGACAGTGAGTCTTCAATTAAAGTGCTGGAAAACACTTTAATTATTGCTTATGAATTCATAGGAGGAAAGAATTTACATCTTTTCATGTGTTACTAAAGTTGATGGAGGAGGTCAGGTCAGGCTAATACAGAGCATGGGTCAACAGGTTAGCAAGCAAACAAGGTGTCATACTAGGAGGCCCAAATTACTCTAACACACTGAGTGTTTAACAGTCCCGCAAGGAACTGAGACGAGAGCCTGGGTTATATACTGCTGGAAATGAGTCGAGATGAGTCAAGCAGAGTTAATACCACAATTGCAGACAACAAAGAAAGAACAAAGAGAAGCCAGATCTGAACTAAGAGGAGGACCCTGGCCTGATGGAAATCACTCACGCCCTATGCTGAACTTAATAATCTATGGAGAAAATAATAATGCGTTATAATATGATTTTTCTTGTTTAATATGCTGGTAAGGAAATGTGCATGTACTCCAAGGTAGTCTTGTACTTGAATCTCCCACCTCTACAAGCTGCTGATTTATATGTAACCTTGAATTAAAAGGCAAATAGAGGACAGCGATCTTTTCTTAACCCCAACCAAGTGCCTGAATACACCAGTAAACACGTCAGTTACACTGTAAGAGTGAACATTAAAACAAAAAGGTAAAACACTGTCACACATTTTAATGCTGTGTTCTCAATTTGTGACTTGCTGATTAACAGTGGCACTATTTAATATATTATTTATTGCAAAAACACCTCAAGTAGACAGGGTTAATTATGCACTATTAGATTATACACAATTTAACTGGATAATTAATTTATCATCGACTTCTTGTTAGTTTATAATACATTTTACAAAGGATAATATAGCCTTGTCTTATTGCAGTGTTTGTGTTGCTGTGTTGTGGACGTTTTTTAATTACCTTTAGTAATTTTCTCCATGGGTGCCTGGAGGTAAATAAAACCCTCTTGTTAGTTAACATAGCCACATGTACAGGTAAAAAAAAAAAATCATGTAAGGCTGAAGCTGCAGGGAAAACACATAGAAAATAATTTATCATTGGAATAGGTACCTTTCAAGATGGTTACAATAAGAAATAGACTGTATACTATAAGTTAATTGTCACTTGAGGCCATAGTTTATGTCTCACCTTACATCATCAGCATTTACCATATTTTTTTCAGCCTTGTCCTTGTAAGGTAACCCCTTAGTTAAACACTGGAGACAACATACCAAAGAAAATGCAGCACAAAGTGTGACCTAGATTAAGAAGACAGTGAGTGAACCATCCATTCATCTGGATTGTGCAGTTTCCCCATCACTCTGACATACATTACACATCAACCTCTAAATTAACAGTGAAGAGCATTCAAGATGCAAGAGCCTCAAGACCTCCAAGGAAATCATGGATTTTGCCTATCCCTCTACATTTAATGTACACCAACATGCCAGCACTGCTAGAGTGGGTGGATTGAAATGCAGTACCCAGAAAATAAGACATGTATATAAAAATAAGATTATTAAAAACCTTGATAGAAAGAGACGTATGTGCAGGCAAGTAAGTGGAAATGGTGGGCTGAATTATCAATTTGTAGTTGAAGTAGAGAGCCAAGGGTGACAGGTAAGATGTGGTGAGAGTCTATCCAGGTAAGTGTAAGGGTTTACCATATCATCAACTGAAGGGGCAACACGCCAGTGTTGACAACCTGGCTGTGTATGGAGGTGACAGCGCATCTTTGAAATCCCTAGCAGTAATGATGAAGAGGAGTGATGGCTGAATCACAGACAGCAGGAAAGACCCTGTTTCCAGGCGAGGGGGCAGGTCACTTCAGAATCAACATCAGCTGCATATGAGGAAAGAAAGAGAAACACACACAGAGAGAAATCAGAGTAGAGGGAAACTGATCAGTCCAGGGATGGAGATTCACCTCGTACACACTGCCTGACGTCTGGATGTCATGCATACACTCACACTTTTTTACTCTTAACATATACACTACTTTTCTGGGTCTCACAATCAATCTAAGCAGTGCTCTACTGCACTTCCTCTTTTTTTTCTCAACACGTACAAAATCTATGGCAAAGTCCAAGCATTACAATTACTCCGTTCAGGGGCAGAGCTACTGTGGTGGCATGGGGCAGCATGTACCGTCATAAAAAATTATTTTGCCACCCCTGGTGCCACCCTAGTTTTGCATACTGTTGTTTATTAAAAATAAGCTAGCATTAATGTTTTGAGCTAGTCTAGCTACCACTAATACAGAATATGAATGAAATACATTACACCATCATAAAAAGGATGGAAGTTCAATGTTTTGTTCTATGTTTTGGATGCAGAGGAGCCAGGGGATCTTAATCTCCTTGACAGGCTATAAAGTGAAGCTTTTGTCAACATATTTGCTGTGTAATGTACTGTGGCATCCAAAACTATAGCTTAGCTGAGGGAGCAAATTTTCAGCCACTTCACTAAAGTTTTACAATTAATTAAGTTGTGAACAATACTGCAACGAATAAAATCTTAGATTAACTTTACACCAAATGGTTTTTAGTGGACAATTTTCTAATTAGAAAAAAATGTGCTGCACTAAAGTGGAAAAAGCTTAGTGGAGCACGGCACAGTCTAAGAAAAAGAAATCCCACAAAATAAGAAATGGTGTTTTAACAAGGCAGTCACACCGTTTTAACTCAGAAAGGATGTCCCTCTGGCTCTGCCTTTACTTCACTCTGTTTTTGGAACTCCAGCCTTCTTGCAGGCATTTTCTTGTCTTAAAGACATAAAGAACCTCAAATTTTCTGCTTCTAAATTCAGATAAAACTGAGGTTATTGGCCATGAAGATCTTACAAATGTGGTATCTAGGCAAATGCTTACTCTGGATGACACTACATTCGCCTCCAGTAACACTGTGAGGAATCTTGGGTAATTTTTGACCAGGATATGTCCTCCAATGCACATACTAAACAAATATGTAGGACTGCTTTCTTCCATTTCCGCAATATCTCTAAAATGAGAAATATCCTGTCTCAGAATGACGCAGAAAAACTAGTTCATGCATTTATTACTTCTAGGCTGATCCAAACTGCTGCAGCAAGAGTACTGACAGGGACTAAAAGACAGCATATTTCTCCTAAATTAGTGTCCATTCATTGGGTGCCTGTATTTTTGCAGGGTCTTTATCTTACAATTAAAAGCACATGATTTGGC
The DNA here is from genome assembly GCA_015108175.1 of Pelvicachromis taeniatus. Lineage (NCBI taxonomy): Eukaryota > Metazoa > Chordata > Actinopteri > Cichliformes > Cichlidae > Pelvicachromis > Pelvicachromis taeniatus. The sequence continues at coordinate 57,746 of VURO01015564.1, forward strand.
ATTACATAAATAACATTGAATTTTAAAAAAATTAAATTCAGTTGTCAATCTTTAAGGGCAAAAGTTTTCATTCTGCCATTCGGCTGAAGCTTTGACAACTGCCATCTTTTGTGTAGTATAATCAAATAAGCCCACAAATTATATTCAAAAATTCCGAGACCTGGTAATGTACATACAATGCTGATCAACACTGTAGGCAAATATTGTGTACTCTGAAGTACTAAGAAATTGTGAACACTATCCAATGAAGTAAAGAACATTCATGCAGGAAAAGGACTGCTATATATTAGATTGTAAGTGAACAGTCATTTCTTCACGTCAGCAATTTGATGGTGGGAGAAATGGGCAGTCATAAAAACCTGAGCAACTCTGACAACGGCTAAATTGTTAAGACCAGTGGACTGTGTCAGATTGAGGCTGAATACCTACCATCACTGAACCAAGGAATCATCATCATCATCATCATCATCATCATCATCATCATCATTGACAGGCAACACAGTGTTGGAAATGTACAATGAGAAGTCTGACTGCTGTAACTCAGTAATATGTACGCTTTTTGAAGTATCTACAACAAACCACCTGGTAAGTGATACCCCATAGTATTGCCCCATATACCTCTTTATTGTTGTTTATCATTATTTATCTGTGTTAGTGTGGCACCTGTTTTATCTTGGTGCCTTTACAAACAAAAAATTAGCTCTTTCTATAGCTACGGAAATCAGTGGTCCACTTTTTTGCCAGAATATTCTGTGGTTGCAAGCCAGGGTCAGTTAGAGTCAGTAGAGCAGCCCGTGTTTCTGTGGGTTGGTGCCATTTGATATTGTGCAGCAGCACTCATGATGTTTCGGAGTAGATTGTTTGAGACTCCGAGGCTGTGGTTAGAAGCAAAAATCGAAACAGCAGAACAGCAGGAAACAGAAGCTTATGCAAATCAAATTTGTCCAACAGTCTCAAAAAACAGATGCGGCAAGGAAATCAAGGATGTTTTTTTAAAAAAAACATTATAAAAGAACAATAATCTTATGGTAAGAGCGTTCTCAGCATGGCACTGAACAAATTAACAGATAACAGTCATACTTCACAGAGCAGCAGCAGTTTGGGGTTTCTTCAGTGCAGCTTGAAGAGAGATGAATTTACATGAAGAGAAAACATTTGAAATGTTCAGGATGGTTTAAATTTATCCAAGCAGGCACCACAAGCCTTGAGTAAAATTCCAGAAACTGATACTGATCTTAGGCGCAGAGAAAACACTAAATAAAAGAGTGACTACTGTTTCCTGGACAGATGAAGCAATTTCGCAGTTCTCTGTGCTGAAATGTTGTTTATGGGATTAACATATCATAATCTGTTCTCAACAGTGAGCTTTTTCCCCCCCCGCAATACTAAAAATCCAAATATGTGTGCTGCAGGCATTATCATATTGGCTGATCAACACAAGCTTGTTTTACCCATCGTTTCAACATTGGGGGTATTTATTGCACAGCAATTCCTTCAGATTATCAGGCTGTGCAGACTATGGAGATGTGTGACAAATGGAGGCGCCATGCTGTTTCGTGTTTTCAGCATAGCAGACACAATCTAATTTAAGAGGGCATCTCCAGCTCTATACCAAAGTTTTTGTAGCCAACCAAATATGCCTGCATTAATATTTGTAGGTGATGCATACTCTCTATGGGTATACTGACCATGACAAACAGTGAATTATGTTATTCATTTCATTAATTAGTGTTTATTTGAAGTGGATACCTCAGTCTCCACCAAGCAATATTGTAAAAGACAAGCTTTTTTAACATTCAGAAATAACTTCTATCAATCTTCACAGGAAGTATTTATATCTTTCCAAAAGTGTTTTTTTAAAAAAATATTTTTCCTTAGAGAGACTTGCAAATCATCTCAATCAACATCAATACATTTCCACAACTGACTAGCAGCGAATGCAGCCTGAGAGCAAAAAGATACACATTTATCACAGGATCTACAGATCATTCCTGCATTTATATTAGACAATGCATGCATCAGATCAACAAATATGATTTGCAGAGATCTGCCAGAAATGCAGCCAGAGGGGCTCAAAAGTTAGTGAACTCTCAGTGCTGGATACAAACCCAGTTAAATGGAGAGGTTTGCATCAGGAAGGACATTTGGTGTAAAAAACACTTGCAAAATCAAATTTGCAGATCATCAAGAATAAGATTTCCAGTATGGAAATCTTATTCTTATTGTTGAAGGGTTTTCTGGAAGTAGTGCATACCAAGTGTAATGTATAGTGGTGGAAATGTAATACTTTTGCTGCATAAGGGACTGGGTAGCTTGCATCTTGCCAGATATGTATCTGTCAAAAAGTTGAAGTTAAACTGGAAGAAGGAGTGCCTCAAAAAGAACAAATAAATAATTGTGGAACAGCTTCGCTTTGAATGGCTTTAAAATCATGCGACAGGATGTCAACTAATAAAGAGACAGGTGGAGTGTATATGCACAGATTATACATTTTCCACAAAATAAGAGTATGTTTAATTAGAGCTGCAGGATAAATTAACACAGGTAAATCAACAGATCACTGATTTCACATTTAAACTGTTCTTCCTGTTAATTAAAAGAGTTTGCAGAAAAATGTTGATACACCCGAGAAGTGCATTTCCTCAAAGCTATACATAAATTGATTCGCTTCATTAAGTGTATCTGAACATTGGATGTGAATAGAGCTTTTAGCAAATAATCAACAGCTGTTAAATCCCTCTTGATTTCTCCTGCATTGGTTTCCATACAGCACTGTTTTTACCACAAAAAATAATTGCACAAGGGGATGACATCCCTTTTGTCCACTTATTTGGCGATTTTCCAGAAGCTTTTCTTAGTCACAGTGGAATGTGATTGTGTGGATGACGTCAGAATCAGAATCAGAATACTGTATTGATCCCAGAGGAAATGACATGGTCACAGCTGCTCCAAGAGCAGAGCTCATGTTCTTCAGGGTTAGCCTTGCATTAGTTATACTGCAGTTCGTGGTGTGTTTTCAGGTGGTTGAATAAGCTAGCTGCCTTGCTTTGTGGTGCAAATACAAATCTAAAGCACTGTCTGTTTTTCTTGGTTGACATCACATCTGTTGTAGTAGTCCAAGAAACTTCAAACTGTGGTGTTCAGGTAAAAGCAGTGATTGGTGGAGGCAGGCATGGTGGTTAGGTGGTGATTTGGGGAGCACAATTTGCTTTTGTTTTAATGTTCTGTTGGTGCATTTTTCACTCGGTCGTGTTTCCTTAGTCGTAAAAGCCAAAATCATGATCGAGATTAAAATTTGACTAATTGTGAATCTCTATATTTAATTATATTTAGGTAATTTAGTAATTTCCCAACTATTAGCATAAATAATATATATCTAATCTTAGCTTTTGGTCCTATCAAAGAGGAATTTATGTTTCTCGCCCAAATATGTGCAATGTGTTGTAACAATCATGACATTTTTTTTTTTTAACACCAGTAGTCTGCATGCCAAATTTGACTAATTGGGTGAATGCTGTTGGTAAACAGCATCAACCTATTGAGATCCACAGATCCATGGAATTCTTTATTCTTTATTATTATTATAACTAGTTGCTCCGTTCTTCGTCACTTAACTTGGCCTACAGTTCTCGTCCTATTGTCACCGTTCAACCTCTAAAACATTCTGCTATATCCGCTGATG
>VURO01015569.1:8615-26010 GCA_015108175.1 Pelvicachromis taeniatus
CCACGTGCACAGCTTTTTTTTTTTTTTTTCCATGACAGGATTGGGGCTATGCCTCTGGCTGGCAAATGGTTGAAAACTGCTTTGGTTAGAAAAGATATGTCAATTACAGGGAAATGTATTAGAATGTAGGCTACACTCTACCATTTTTGCAGATAATCTGAAAAATCTGTCACTGTCAGCTTTCAAGAAATACAGACACCGAGAATGTCTAAAAAGTTATTAAATCTAGTGATGCAGTTGCCAATTTAGGAATTCTGCTGTAAGCAGCTATGTTTTCAGCTTCGCACTATTTCTGTGATCATACTGAGAGAAATCACTTTGCTGAGCTGCAGTCGGTAGGTGAGTTGAGCTCACTGATAGCGCTAGTATCAAAGGTTTTGCAGCAATAGGTGGGACACAGTACATAGCAAATTTAGTATATGAGTTGATAATGCATGATATTGTATCCCCAGTTACAGGAAATACCTCCGTATCACTGCAACTAAAATTATTTGATAATAACCACACTCTTTCATCCTTTCATATCAAGTAAAAGCCAAATTAATCAATGTATAACTGTCATTTGTTAGTTGTTTTACATATGGAAATGCTTGCTATTCATGTAAATGCACTGGGTCACATTGTGTGTCAAAAGTGGCGCATTACGGGCTTTAGTTAACAAATTATTATAAACATAGTTTGTTGTTTGTTTATCATGCACATTTTAGGAATTAATTAAAATGATCGATTGAAGAGCACAGCAAAACAACGTGTTTCTCTTTGGCAATCAACCAGTGTAAATTGAAGCACTCATTAAGACTGGCATTGTAATTGTTTGGTGATGTTATACTTTGATTTACTTTTATCAATAAATAAAAGACAATTACTGCTATTTGATTATACTGTGTTTGTTATTCCTAATGATGAGATAAAGCTGTTAAGAAAGTAATGCACAATCTACTCGAAAAGATCATTTAGAATAGTTATTAATAACTTTTCCCCCATTATCTGTATAGTAAAGTTGCATTCTGTTACATGCTATACTGTATGGTGAGCTGTGAAAATTGGCCTGGCGTGGCAGATCTGCTTGCTTCAACAACAGTGAAGTAAAATAATTCTGCAAATGTTTTGCCCAGCGGTGTTTTGAAAAAGGCCATTTCCTCAACATAAAGAGCCAGAGGGAACATTTCTTGGAGGCAGTTTCTTTTGTGTTGTATCAATTTCTTATGGCATGCTGTTGTTACCCTTCTCTAGTGGTGCATAAACACCCCTGTGCTCTCCCCCTAAAAGCATTCCTTTAGGAACCAGCCTCATGGGTTCTTAACATTGTGCTGAAAGTCAGGCGCAGCCGTACAGATGTCCATGCCATTACTTAATGTTAGATATTTGTATATATCTATTCATATACATTATTACCACTGCAATAAAATAAATGTAGCAAATAGAAGGACCAGATTTGCTTTTCAATCATCTCACTGAGGCTTGAACTGTGAAAAAAAGGAAAACTGACATTTTTCTGTTGATTTATCTACTGTACAGTTAAATTTAAAGACAGTCTTAACAGAATTACTCAAACAATATGCGTACCAGGAGAAACTGGGAGAGGTATACAAATTTTGTTATATCTTAGATGTCTTCCTAACTAAAGACATTGCAGACAGTGCATTTAATTATTAAACTTTGGTTAACTAAGTAATTTAATATTAATGAGGGACAATTATCCCTGATGGCAGAAAGCACTTTCTAGTCATTGTCACCTATTAGCGTTTGGCAGCAAAACCTGGACGATAGTGAAGATGTATTGCTTATATTTTAAAAACTTGTCCTAGTTATATTGATAATCCACCACCACTGTAGCAGTAGATGGCATCATTCAATGTTTCATTCAATTGGATAGACATATTACAAGGTAATGGAAAGATGCACAAATTCATAGTTAGAAAATGACAACAGTAATGCTGAAAGAAAGTGGCTTAACATTCAGTGGGCAAACGAATCATTTGGTACCTTTCAGAAATGTTTTCTCTGAAAAGTATTTCTGACAGACTCTTCTGACCGTTTACTTTTTCTTATCTATTACATAGAAACTACCATTATACAGACAGCAAATGACAGCAAAAACAACATCACTACAAAAAAAAAAAATAAGTGGTAAATCTATACCTTTTTTCTACTGCTATAGTATGTGTTTCCTGTCGGTCTCTTTGTTCACCCCCCCCCCCCACACCACACACACACACACACGTCACAACACAGCCTGAGCCCTCGTGGTTCTGCTTAAGATCTCTTCTAATTACACCGGAGGTCTTCTGTCCCAACATCGCCACACACTTCCTAATAGGGGGTTTTGTGATTGTCTGGATTTTCTCTCTAATATTGCAGAGATAATAAAACAATAAACAATGAAAAGCATCTTGAATTGACTGATGTTCTATTACTTTCCTTAAAAGTAACTTACTCACTGGAGAAAGAATTTTGTTACACTACTACAGCATTATATTCATGTTACTCCGAAAATTGATCTGAAACGCATTGTGACATAATTACCAGTTAAAAATATAAAACACAAATACCTATCCTAGTGAAGACGCACATAATTTTTTCCATTTCATTTTTAGGTATGAGCACAAAAACCAACAACACAAAGCAACGATGAAAAGCAGGGTCAGTAAGGCTACTGTAGGAAATGCACAGGTAGAAACAGAGGCTATTACAATGCTGCTCATCACTGCCTTTGTTACCTGTTGAAGTTCAGAGTCTGGCTGCTAAGCTGCGGTTGTAATTCACTCAGCTCTAACAGCACTTTGAATTTCTGTCTAGCTTTGTGTTAGCATACTGTCAGTGCAAATGCTTGTTGAGAGGCTACTTGTAGCATAGTCCTACTTGTAGTATAATGAGGCGTTTCCTGTCTTGGATGCAGTTTCACAATTGCACTCGACTTTTCACGTGATAACAATAAAAGTAATATCCATATCCTCACACCTCAAAAGCTGTAGATTACCCCATCATTTTCCTCCTCCCTGCACACAAACTATAATCAGCTGATTATATGGGACGCAGGCAGGAAGACAAAAGTTTCTCATTTTTTTCTTTCTGTGTTGCCAGATAACTGAAGTAATGGCATATTTATAACTAATGTAATTACTGAATTTAGTACAGTAGCATGTTACATTACTGCTTTAATGAAAGATTGTAATGTCATTATACTTACTTTGTTCATGTCCCAACTCTTTTGAGACGCGTAGATAACATCAAATTCAAAATGAGCTTTTTTTTTTATAAAATCATACATTTTCTCAGTTTAAACATTTAATTCTACTTTTCTACTGTGGATAAAATAAGGATTTATGAGATTTGGAAATTATGTTTAGTTTTTATTAAAATTTTTCACAGCATCTCAACTTCTTTGGAGTTGGAGTTTTAAAATTACACCCTGAATTTCAGAAAGATTACATCAACCATTTAGGGTAAATTTGGGGTAAATACACCTCAACTCTTATAAAATCCAAATGCGCTGCCCAAAAAATGTCTTAGAGTAAATAAAACTCACTTTAAATATCTTTGCCTCAGTTATTTATTTATCCTGTTCACTGGTGCAACACATTAAACCAAACCGTGATTCAGTAAGAAAAAAAAAATAGATGTTAATATTTCTTTTTTTTTAGCCCCTGGCTTATTCAAATATTGGACCATTGGGATATGTCACATACAGTGAGAGGAAGTTGTGAGAATCCATATCTTTTTTTATAACCGCTTACCAGAACTTTACATGACCAGGCAGAGGGCAGAGTCTAAAAAAAATAATGTTCTCTTGTGGATGGACAGTTGATGACACAATGAGACAATGTGAGCAAGTGTATATATGCTATGGCTGTGATGAATAGCTACGCCAGCCTCAGAGAGAAACATTGGACCCTAGTCAATAGGTATAAAAAGGTTTGGAGTGTTATTAGAATATTTGGTTTTCTCTTACTGAAAAATATCTCTACTTGCTTTATCAATTAATGCTTCTTTGCAGTATGTATATTTCTAAATATATGGCCCTTGAAACCTTTATTTCTGTGGAAGACTTCAGCGTCCTTCAGTATGAAATAGTGTTTCAAAACAACGTATTACTGATAAAGCACACAGACTGAAACTATACAGTGGTGTCATGGACTCATTTATTTCATATTTCATTGTAACTGTTTGAATCATAGATGTTGCCTAACATTGCATTAAAAACATAACAGCCTTGTTGAAATTTTGAGGACAGAATTTTAAAATATGTTTATCTGAATGATATTTAAACTCTTAACAGAAACTACACATTACCTGCAACTTTCTAATCCATAATTTGGAAACTAAAAAGGAATGGGCTATGTCACAAAGGAGATTTTGTTACCAAAGCAGCTTCACTTTGTTCTGCTTTGGGGCTGAATGTCAGAAAGACAAATATTTACACACATGGATTCATTCAGTACAAGGTCTTACATAGTCATCCTTTTTTGAGAAATGAGTTTAAGAAAACTACGAAGATAGTTTTTCTGTTCACTTTTTAACCTATGTGGGGACAGCTGTGCTGCCCAGTTATGTAAGCGTAATATTTTAGATTTTATGAGACTACTGTAGCAGCCAGAAATGTTGTCACTCGTTCTACCAACCCAGGCTGCCAAATGCAAAGCACAAGTACAAAGAGGTTAACAGCAATATAAGCTTACCTAATCACCTTTAAGAGAGATGCGGTGAAATATCCATATACTGGATCAGGGTTAATGACAAACTTTACAACATTATCTCTATCTATCTATCTGTCTCAGAAATTAAATAGAATATATGATGATTGATAAATCACATTAAATTGAGGAAGAAAAAAAAACAATCTTGGTTTACAGAAAAAAGAAGAATAGCTCCAAGGTAATGCAATGTAGAAAAAAGCAATGAACCAAGAGCAATACAACCTTTTTCTCCTAGAATATAATAAGTCATTGTGGAAGTGTGGCATTGCAAAACCCTTAGAAACACACTTCAGCTTCATGTATTTGGTTGCACTTCACATAAAAGCAAACACCTATTGTAATATGAATGCAGGTGAATTTTTATATCCAGAGTTTTGATCAGCTTTAAAACACAATGTAATTTCCTTCAAACTGTCAGTGTAGTCATCATAAATGAGTGTCGTTCATTTTAATATAAAAAACGTTCACACTTTTTAGTGAAGACAAACTATGGCACTAACTTTGGTGTATGAAAATAGCTGATCAATATAGCTTCTGGTCTCAGAGTAGTACCTGTCTATGACATCAAATCTTTGAAACTAACAGACAAAATAAGCATGTCCAGTTTCTAGTGTAGGTACTCTGATTATTGATGTACACGTAAATTGCAGATTGAGCAAGTTATGAAAAGTTAAATTGTTCACTTTCTACTATTTAGTATTGATATTTAACTTTAAAATGTCAAATTAGCTAGAAAATTGATTTTGAAACGAGTATGAGAATTGGTTAGTGCCAACCAACCATCTGAGTGTCAGTTTCTTTTCTTTTTTTCTTCAAGGAGGGAAAAAGATCACTGACAACAATAACCAAGAAGACACAATCCCACCCATCAGTCATTAAAAGCCATCGATCTGTAACAGCCGCTATGAACGGCTTCAGATGAAAATTGCTGCTGCAATTGATCCATCAGCCTGCTGTTAACTACATACAGAACATCACTCCAATCAAGTACAATTGAGAGATGTTTAAGGATATAGCTTTCCTCCCAGACAGCCTCACAGACTATTACTATTTGTGTCAACACGTCTTCAGGTAGCTCTTCTAAGTAAAGCTGAGAAATAATTTCTCTGCTGAAACTTTTTTGAGTAAAAATTCATTGCACAGTATAATTAAAGTTTATTATACAAATGATAATTGATTAAGCTTGAGGACATATTTTTTTAAAATATGAACAACTTAATTACCTGTTGTCTGGTCATTGGTTATTTTAACAGTACGTTTTAAAGTAAAACGCCAAACTTTGCTCGTTTCTTCATGATTAATATTTGATGTTTTAATTTTAAAAGATGAAAAGCTTTAAGTTCTTTTCTGTACGGACTGACATGTCATAAACTCACTTAACAATAATGGCAATAATTATTAGTTCAGTTCTAATGACCAAAATGCTGATGCAAGCCATTCTTGAAAATGTTCTGATACAATATTGTCAAACCTATTACATTAGCATTCTTGGTAAATATACTAACCGTACAAGCAACCAGACACGGCCCACTTGATTTGATATGTTGAGCAGAGATATACATGCAGCAGAAGAAGCTCGTGATGATGGGACTCTGACCAAAATAGCCCTCACAGGAATTTGAAAAAATAAACAGGTACCCTGAAGGCACACCAGTGTCAGCTTGTTCTGAGTTCGTTTCTGTATAAAAGGCAGCACAAGACAGCACAAGCACTCACTGATGTATTTGTGCAGGGGATGCCAGCAGTTTTATGAGTGCACTACTTGTCAGTTTCTGTTTGCGTGACATAGACTATCAAAGTTATGAGAAAGAGAGAAACAGTGAGAGAAACAGATTAGGGTAGCCAACAGGGGTCCTAGGGAGAAAGTGTGATTAGTGTATTAAGCATGCATCAGAGTCTGTCCCAGCTGTCTTTGCAGAGGCAGGGCATCTAGATAAATAGGTTTAATAACCCTGTATTGCGATAGAGGCGCAACAGTTGTTTCCCATTGATGGCTTAGGGCTATGAAAGACATAGACACCAACCTTTGGAAAGCAGTATGACGACCCCGTGTCCTTTCTATTCCAAAAGCTTGTGACCCATTGGCGCCCTGGGGACAATGAACCAGCATTACCAGTGGGAGAAGCCCATGTATGTTAAAGGAACAAAGGCCTGGCTAATGCATTGCTTTTTCTTTTGATATTCTGGTGGGGATACTCTGACCTTCTGCCTGTTGTTTCAAGATTGTGAAAGCACCAGCGGTAAGATACTGACCTCTAGAGCCTTGTCTTCAGTGTCCCCACCCCCACCTCCATTCAGAATCAGAATACTTTATTAAATCCCTAAGAAAATTATTCAACAAGAATTGCTGTCACCAAAGGACATGCGAAAAAATACAATAATATTCTTATATGACAAAGTAAAAGGAAATTTAAATAAAAGCATGATCAAACCTATGATGTTTGAATAGCCTGCTTCCCAATGTTTTAAAGGAGACCATGGAAATTATTAATCAAAGTGCCCTGAGAGGCCCCTTTCTTTTGCGTATAAAGAGTCCATCACAATCCAAGACACCTATATGGAATGCATCGATTCCACATGGTGGTGTTTGTTCTCTTACACTTTTCATTAAACCTTTGAATGCAGATAAACATCGACTTGAATAAGAACAGCTTGCTCTGTGATTTTAAAAATAAAACCTGCCCTTTGAAAGCCAATTTACATCACTGCAGGGTAACTGCGATTTTTCTCATGCCATCGAATGATTAATGGACAACTTAACAGACAAAATCAATTAAAAATAGATACATTTGAAGTAAGCAAAAATAGCATTTAACACAGTGTCATTGGCAGTTTTTCTGACCTAAAAATAGGTTGATTTATCTTAATTACGAGAAACGAATCCTTTGAAATTATGTGCAAAGGAACAGTTTGAATATTAAAAAAAACAAAAAAAAAAACAGTTTTATTTTAACACAATAGACGTGTAAAAACATGTATTGTCCACTGACATCAAATAGATATGAAGGGTTCCAATCTTACTTTCCCAACTTCTCCAGATATTGACACTCAAAAAAAGCAAAAAGTAATCTCAGTCATCTTCCACTTTCTATATACCCTCTATCTTTCCCCCCTTTTTCTTCACGAAAGACGGATTTGAGTTGTTCAAGTGATAGCTTGAGTGATGGCCATCTTGGGAAATGAAATATTTGCTGAAACTCTGTGCCCTTGAAAGTTAATTCACAAGAACACAGGAGGTATGGTGGAAACCGTGAAGGATAGAAGTAATGGGTTTTCTATCTTTGTCGACCTTCCTCTTGTGTCTTTTGCTTTACTTTAACATTCATTTAACATTCTGAATGCATATTCTGATTAAAAACTAACTTGAAACAAATATTTTTCTAAACTTGGTTAAAGGTTTACACAATGCACACATGCTGTTAAACAGCTGTAGGCTCTGCAGTTAATTGTAGTTATTTTGAAGAACTCTTACTGAAAGTGTCACTCTGTACTGTATCACCCTTTATTTCCTGCATTAATGTGGCTCTAGAGCTAAAGCAATTAGCTGGTCAGTTAACAGAAAATCAGCAGTTGATTTGCTAATGGATTTTTCCATACATTCCACAGTTATAGCTTCTCGTTGTTAATGAAGTCAGACTTATATTTGATGTTTCTCTGCTTACATAAATGGCTTTGACAAATATCGCTGGCACATTATAATTAATTGTTATATGATCTGATCTTTTGAATTGAATCGTTGCGATCACAATATGCATTCTTTCAAAAAATGGAATTTACAGTATGCTGCTGGAAGTAAACTTTTATGTTACGTGAAGGATGTTGAACATTTTCTTTTTGCATGGTTCAGACTAGGCCAAATGTGCAAGGTGATACCATGCATCCATGGTATTGACAAGCAAAACGAGCACAATCAGTAGCCTACTAATGAAAAAAGCCTTTGGAGATAATTTTGGTGATTGTTAAATCTAGATCTAAACCTACATTTCATTGGTAAACACCAACATCATTGCACAAATGCAATGATGTTGTAGATTTATCCTTTGCCATATGATCCTTTGTCAGTGATCTTGCTGACTTCACTGTTGTCTGCTATGTTTGTTTACATAAGAATATTTTAAACATTACAACACTATGTGTTAAAAATATGTAAGGAAAATAATACGCCGACAACACAGGCTTGTACAAAATACAAGCTGCCATACAAATGAACTACCATCAGTGAGTCCATTCTATTCTATTTAAATGTAAGTTGCTATTTTGAAGCCTCAATCCACTGTGAGAGCACCTGGTTATGATGCACTAAGCTGAGAAAATGACTCTTTCCAGTTCTGCGCAGCACCACAATCAAAAAATTCACTCAAATACACATCTCTTCTAAGATCCCTCTCATACTAACCAAAATCGACTGTGCAGTTCTGCTTAGGCTTATGTTTTACTGTAGAAATAATGCACACAATCCTGGCCAAAAGAGTGCTTCCTGTGCACAGCAAGCACTTTTTAAGAGACTTAATAGGTAAAAGTCAATCTAAAGAAAAAAAAAACAAATAAACACACAAACAAGCTAGTGCAAATCTTGATGAGTGTACAGCTGTTGTCACTTTCAAAAGGCACATGTTTGTTTTCCACATATTCCACAGAGGGAGATATCAACCATTTATCTAAAAATAACCGTCAATTCCAGTTTTATACTATAAACTCTTGAACAATTGCTTGTATGCACTAAAGGCAAAGAGGAAAACAAAACAAAATTATATTTATTGTGGTTGGACCTCAATGATGTTTCACTTCAGACCCATTTTCCCTTTCCAGACAGCCAATTGTAGACCACAGACATGAGTAATTGGCCAAAAGTGTCAGTGGTACATCTAAACCAGCTCTTTGTTTACACTTACTCACTTTTTCAGCTCCTGCAGATGCAACAGCTGCACAGTGTTCTAGGACGTAATTGCAAAAGGTGAGAGGGCCGAGGCTCTCGGTGAGGCACATAGGTGGCTCAGAGGTGACTGCAGTCCCTACAGTTTGAAGAGCTGTCTACTTGAAAGGGAAGTTGACCCAGACAAGACAGGAGCCTCTCTTTGCCTTGTGGAAAGCAAGTGGGAGGGCAAAGGTCACCTCTGTCTGCCCACATAGCATTACTAAGACCTAATAGCAAATTGTCACCATGGAACACACCTCAGCTGCAAAGAGATGTTTCAGGGACAAAGCCAAACACAAGCTCTCCAAGGCTGGACAGTCCTTGCCAATGGGGTTGATTTCAGTGGCATAGTTTGTGGTCTGGTTTTCAGTGGAGAAAGGTGTGAAAGGTTCCCAAAGCACAGCCCTAGTTCTTTTTATGCTGTACTGCATGTTCTGACATGTACAGGCAAGTAAAACTCTAAGCAAGCTCTAAACTTGTGCATATTCATTACATTTTACTACTGAATATAGCAATTACCATTGTGGCAAAGTGGGTGAGAACACCATTTGCCCAGAGTTTAGACTTGCTATTATTTAACATTCTTATTTTGATTTAGCCATATAGGATTGTTGTTCTGCAGTTTGCAAACATTTGCTATCCTGTGCTAGTTTATGTTTTGCACTGCTACAGATTACATAATATAATATCTTGGTTTAAATCAACATTGATAAGTTTGTTAAGTTAACTTTATTCCAACTGTTAGTTTGTCTAAATTACTTCATTGAACTCACCTTACCTACTTGTGTCCCAGGAGCAAAAGGAGGAAGTGCTGCCTCACTTCCTGTATTTATAGTTTTCTGTTTAGGCTGATGTCACAGGAAGGGACCAGGTGAAGAAGGGGAAGAATTCGTGGAATTTAATAAAGTTCAGTTTTAGCATTGTGTTGAAAGATATATGTATTGATGTAATATGTATCGGCTATATCTTGAAGCTTTGTTGCTGGTAAAGAATAGCATTAGAAGCTTATGAGTATGGTACTGTTGGTCTTACCTACTGAGTGGAACAGTCCAGAGGGAAACGTTTGGAGTTGACTATTTAAGCAGAAGGTCTCAGGGTTCAGGAGGAAAAGCACCAGGTCAGTGTAGCTGAGTGCACTTGATGTTAATTTTTGTTGGTGTAAGTTCATTTATGTTTATTTACACCAAGTTAACTTTGGAGTTAAGTTTTTTTTTTATTTTTGTAAATATTTTTGTTCACCATGATTGTAAATAAAAAACTTGCTACACTGGACAGCATCTGTCTCCTGCACGTCTTCGGCTACTTTGGTCAAGCTGTCTTACTTACAACCATCCTCACTTACTGTATTTCTTTAAGTCTCTATCACCATTCCATATGACTAAACATCATTTGGATTTGATAGTTCTAGGACTATATTTGTTGCAAAAGTATATTTACTTCATTGTTTTATTTTACAATTATTCTTTATGCAACAAACACATTTTATTGCAGATCCAGAAGTGAAATTACACTCTGTCTGGAATTTCTCTGATAATTGATGAAATAAATTGTATGTACTTTTGCTGTCTTGTTCTTGGTACATTTGTTATTAAAGTGAGTCATCACTCATGAGACATTATTCATACTTTTGTTATTGCCAGCATTTCTTAAGTTATAATTGTCTACTGTTTGTGGTAGAATGCACATGAGTGTGTATGCTCTACAGGTCTTTGTGGAGTTTGTAATGTGTACTGTTGCACAATACGCATTACAAGGTCATCACATTAACAAGGCCTGTGACACAATTAGAAAAAAAATGTAGATTGAGAGACCTCCTGGGACTCTTCTAACTAGCGGTCAGTTGTAATGGGATTTTCAGTGAGCCAGGAGTAATTATTTTAAGAGGAGTATCATGTTGCCATTTACTTTATTTTACATTTGCTTAAGAACACCAAAATGAAAACAAAATAACTAAAGTTAAACTAACATTTAACATAATTATGTGCAATGGCCTTGTTAGATAATTTGCAGTCGATTATCTTAAAATTACATTTAATAATGCCAGTTAGTCAATGTCAGGCTTGCATTGTATACAGGTGCAATGTATATTTTACTAAAACAAATTCATTTCTTGCAGAGGAGTAATGTCCACTCCCATTATTCTTATTGTGGGTGCGTGACTTGTTTCAACAAGTGAAGCACAAAAGAAAAGGTAGCTGGGTCTTTCAGTGATCTCATGATCACTGAAACTTGACTGAAGAATGATAAAGAATGAAGAATGCTCTTTTTTCAACATGACATTCACACCTGCACATAAAAAAAAACTAAGTATGGCACATTCTGCTGCTGAAAATTTTCAAGTTGAAAAAGCTATTGTGCTATTACCACAAATTCCTGCACAAAATCTTGCAGGAAAGTAGCATCATGTTAATCCCCAACCAGAATTAATAGAAATCCCAGATTGCTTTGTCCATAAACTGGGAACATGGAAGGCACTTAAGCAATATTAAGAGGTAATTTTGCTTTACATGAAGCTGCTCTAGTACAGAAAAATACATTTTCAGTAGTGAAAATAATCTTTTGTGCAACATTACACACACTTGTGAGGACTAAAACTGTTTTAAAGAAAAAGTTACATGTGTTCAACTATAAGATTAAACCCTAAACCTGAATCTTCTTTATATTTCGTTAAATTCCCCTTTACCAAAATGTTAGATTCTTCAGCATTTCAGATTTGTAAATACCTCATTGTTTAATCAGATGATAATAGGAGACATAAATATAAAAACAAGAAGAAGATGAAGAGCTAAATGGTTGGAATAGAAAATTACATAAAAAATCATATAAAACTCTATACTCTATAAACAGTATTCTATGAATGTTGTAAATCTTTATCTTGCTGTCTGTACATATATGTATGTGCATATATATACCGTATATAGTAACAAATTCTGCTGGAACTGCATTTTAGTTTTATGTATAGTCACATTACAGAATCTTTCTAGGTTTGACAGCCAACAGAGACAAAGAGGAAAACCAAGCATATCTTACTTACAGCATAATTAAAGCTAGTCTGTCTGAAAGACTGCTGCAGTTCACAATCACCTAAGCTCTAAGCAGTGCTACTTCACTCATGCGAGCAAAGGTAAAAGATTTTCAAAGAGCAATCACAGAATCACTGAGCACAACAACAGACTGATGTGACAATCTTGTGAAAACAATGTCACATAGAAAACAACCAATATAAATATGCAACACAGATTTACCAGTACAGGCAACCCCAAAGAGGGCTTTGGGGATTCTCAAGCTACCTCTATGGAAGTCATGAAAGCCCTTTAGCACCCCAATGATTCTTAATTTTTATTGTGTGAATGCTATAATTAATAAAATCCAATTAAAATAAAAAATGTTTAGACTAAAACACAAAAATATTTCATTTAACCTATTGGGCCAATTGGTGTAATAGGTGTTGAACTTGTGACCTATGCCCACTTGATATTTTACTTTAGCAGGTGCGTATGTCATAATGGATCATCTTTTACTTCATATTCATGCATGCTGCATCAGTTAAAACCTGGAAATGAGATTTTGCAGAGCTCTACCTGGTTCACTACTCCATAAAAAAGAACATGCACATCCTATCACCAGCCCTCAAGAGTTGCTCTCCCTTATGAAGCCATACAAGATGCATTTATAGACTTGTACTGAATTGAAAAGAACATGTTTCCTATCTCATCAGTAAGCTGGTACTGCAGTTCTTCTTGTCTGTGTCATTTGAAAACCTACTTGGAAAAACAGCAGTGGGGACTCTTGAACTGGTAACCTAGCACTGCTGGCAGTAAATAGTGCCCTTGGACTGTGACAAAATCATCAATGTCTTTGCATTTTCAAATGACAAATAAATTTTTTTTGTAGAGGTCTCATGGTAAGCCCATTATTATTTTTTTTCTTCTTTTAACTGTCGTTTTTGGTGCTTGAGAGACCATTTCCTAGGGTCTGTTTATGTAGGTAGGGTCACATATCTAATGTTTCCATGTGAGACACAGCAAAAAAAACCCTAATTGCCACAGTCAGTACTGATATGTGCAGGTGTGTGTGCATCTATGTGTGTGTTATGGGTGTAGCAGTAGAGTGTCTAGCATATTAATGGTAAAACTTACATTTTATAACTTGCTCATTAAAAGTCAAACAACCTCATAGCACCAGTAAAAAACAAACAAAAATAATCTGCGACATTATCATTACACACCAGACAGGAACCAGTTATGTTGAGCGTCGAACAAAACAGAAAAATTAAAAATTATTTATTCCTTTTCCTTTTGCAAACATATCTATTTAGTCTTGAAAGTCATTGTTTACACCAGTCTGAAACAGTGATAGTGCAGAGTTTGTTCTGAGCCAGTATAATCAGAGCATGTAGAGTCAACACACACACACAAAGAAAAAGAAAACCTTCTTTTTCTAACCTGCAACAGGTTAGAGATGAAATGGCTCCTCAAACAGCTATAAGGCAGCAGGGGCTTTTTTTCAGGGGCCTTTTTCCTCGGTTAGAACTGATGAGATGCCATCACCATTTCTCCAGACTCCACCATCACTGTGTGCAAAGAGCTTCTGCTGGCGCAGTTCGTCTTGTGGCTTGTCCTGACTCTTGGCCCATCAAGCATTCTCTGATTTTTGCTTTATCTGACCCTCGAGAGCTGTCGTTTACAAACCTTGCCAAGCAAACACTATTTCCGTTGCTGATGATAGCCGTGATGCTGGCAGTGGGACTAATGTGTCTGCTTCAACACTACCACTATCTTTACTACAGATACCTCACTGTGACTATTGCTAGCAGCGACAGTAACTGATGATGGCACCTGTTGCTCATTATGTGATTTCAGAAGTTCCCAGTACTCTGCAGTGTTTCTAACTGAAAAACTGAAGTTTGGGACTAATTTTTCATAATTCATTTTAATGCACAGAATGATGTGAAATTACTTATCATCACTCTCTAGATCCATTTTTGACATATTTGAGTTATACCAAGTCAGACCCAGGTCACCAGCATCCACCATCACATAGTTAAGTAGCTTATCAGAAGTCTAAGGAGCTTGGAGAGAAAAGTGTCTGGACTTCTTTAAGTTTCCTTTCACTCCTCTTTCAAAACATGTGTCTTCTCTGTCCAAAATGTGAACACTGGCATTCTCAAAAGAGTGACCTTTGTCCTTTAGATGCAGGTCACTCTTTCAGGGACACTCCCATAGGGCTTAAAATGTGGGACTCTCCACCAGTTGCTCTTAGAACTGAAGAAGCTTTTCGGATGAGAGGTGAAACATCTTCAAGGAAACTTAAAGAAGTCCAGACGCTTTTCTTTCCAAGCCCCTTAGACTATGATGACCTGGATGACTGAGAACCTTCACAGACGTATAGCTTAGCAGAAGTGCAGTTGGATTTTCCTAGAGCTTGCATTTTCTTACTGCTTATGAATCCTCCTTAAGGTTTTTCCTTGACCACATGACATTTTCCACTGAGATCAAGGAAAAGCGTTAACTTCCTGTTAATGCAATTCCACAAAAAATCTCATTAATTCTCCTATAAGGCAGACGATTCTGCTCGGTGAATAGAGGTGAATGAAATGAAGGGTAAAAAAATAATTACATCTCTTTTAGACAAAAAGGCCCAATTTTTATTTTTGCTTCACAAATGTACTATTGATTTTATATCTGTTCTATTTCAGAATTGAAATAGAATGATACTGATGTCCTACCTTTTATCTTTCAGGGAAGCCAATTATATAAAACACAAGCGTTCTTCTCATAATTTTGTGGTCCACAGTGGCTGCTGTCAGGTGGCTCTTGTTAGTATTTTTCAGCCTCTGCATACAGTATTTGAAGTGTGAGATCAAACTAGTAAATGTAATAATTTGGCTTTGGTTCATAAGATCATTAATACACTGAGAAATGACTTTTACTACCTTTGAAACACAATGTAAAAATGACACTGAATGGCATTTTGCCATCTGGAGAAATCACAAACAAAAACTTTGGATTTGACTGCATTATTAAATATTAAATATTAGCAGAATGTAGAAAAAAAATGGAATATAATTGTGAGGGTGCTGGAAAGCATCTCCCTCACTAATGTGAAGCACATTTTTGCAATGTCTGACAGGAAGTTTTGATTTTGTTATGCTTTTGTTTTGAAGTCCACTAACCACTCTCTCTGTTTTGAGGTCAACTTCCCAAAGACCTGATTCATATAGGGCACACATGATTACGGCCTAATGATGTTCACCTGAATGGAGTTCCCCAATTATCCACTGTTAGTGGGGTAAACCATCTGATGAGAGTTGAGGGTGCGAGTGGGCTGAATCTTCAGTTTGATTTGATTTAGTTAGCTTGTATATTATTTAACTGGAGATTTGTTTGTAGTCAGATATATGTGAGGTGTGTTGGAAAAATTGCAGTATTTCACTGTATATGTTTATTTGTAGCTGGACTGTGTTGGGGGGAAATTTTTAAAATAATATTGGGGGTGGTATGACCGGTGCCTATTTAAGGAGGATTTTTTGAGAGGCTGGGTTGTTCATCTGTAGATGTGTGGCTGGAGCGAGTGTCATATCTCTGTATTTGGAAAAAGAAATATAATCAGAGCACTGAACAATGACTGAAGGCTTGTGTAGTGTAATGAAATGCTCACATTTCATTACAATGTTATGTTTTTGCGTCTAATAAAGTTATTTATTCATTTATGTTTTCAGGGTCTTCTGAATTTTCTCTTTTCAGTTGCTCTCAGTTCGTTAGCTCTGTTTACACTTACAGTGCAATTACCTTTGGCCACTTGCCATATAAATAAATTATTGTCACTCAGTTTGTTACGTGCACCGTATGTGCATCTTATAATTGTTCACACAAGGATTCATTTGGATTGGTTTAATATTAGTGTTTTGTACTTTGACAGCATAGTTGTTTTTTTTTCCTGCAGCTATAACGTAAAGCTATCATTACCATCTTCTTTGTATGAGCTGTGACTAAGGATGTAACTCTAAAAACAACACTTCCTATGACATTCAACTGTTTGATTCTCTGCAGTAACCTTGGCAATTGCCTCAATCACAGAAAATTAATTCCAGTCATGCCACTCCCTCCCCTGAGTTGTATCAGGCCCATGCATTGCACTACTGGCCTTGATTCACCCTGAATACCAGCCAAGCCCAACGATTTTCAGGTCCCCAGGCCCCTATTGGTATCTGTCTGCATCCGTTCTAGAAATGGGCCAGTCTTTTGTCTGCACACACTTCTTGGCTGCCAGATTGTGGCAGATTCAGTCCTTTTTAATTTCCATATTATAAGATGATGTCAAAATACTAGGATTTTATTTCAAAATATATTGAACTTTTATCAAGCCCAAGATTAATTTCAGCTAATCTTTATCAGAAAATTACATTTGAAAGGTAAATAATGGAAAGTAAAGAATCATTTTTCTTTGCTGTGTTCATAGATTTCTCAAACTTTTCTATGTGTAACAGTCACCACTGTTTGGTAAAAACAGAAAGGAACAAGATGCAAATGGTTAGAGGGGTAGCAAAACACTGAAAAAATTAAACAATGGTGAAATAAACATATAGCGAAAATAATCATCACTAATTAGCTTAACTGACAACAGGTCGGTAACATGATTGGGTATAAAAACAGCATCCCAAAGCCAAAGGCTTTGGGAGATAGGGAGGGATTTATTACTAAGAATGTCTGTGTGGGAAAGTAGATCAGTCATTTCACAATGTAAAATAAATAAAAAAAAAAAAAAAGCCCAGAAGAAGAGA
>VURO01015571.1:0-11131 GCA_015108175.1 Pelvicachromis taeniatus
TGTGTGTGTGTGTGTGTGTGTGTGTGTGTGTGTGTGTGTGTGTGTGTGTGTGTGTCCTAAAGAGGTTTGCTGAAACTATTAAAATTGGGGTAAAATTGTAATTGTAAAATGTAATTAAAGTCTGTCTGGATCTTCAGGGAAGAAATCTGCTAGAAAAAAGAACTTGAAATCCAATCAGAAAAAAAATCAATAGTAGAAATAATACTGAACATTTGTACATGCAAAATATAAAGGAGAATTCCTTATGAAAGCCACTTATCAGGTAGACTTATCAAGAAAAAAAAGGCTTCATTTTAGGAAACATAAAGATTGAACTCTGGAGTGATGGAAAATGGTCATGTGGTCGGATGAGTCCAGATTTACTCTTTTAGAGAGCGATGATGTATCGTATCGGGGTAAGAGGAGAGGGGTACCCAACAAGCCTCTGGGGGCAGTGCTATTATTCAGGGTCACGTCAGTTGGTCAGGTTTAGGTTCAGCAATAGTATGTGCTCCAAAAATGAGGTCGGCTCACTAGTACATTCACTAAAAACACTATAACCAAACTGAATATACTCAGTGACCAGTTTTATCCATCAGTGGATTTTTGTTTGATGATGTTTGAATGATTTTTACAGTAATAATGCAAGAAAGGTCACCACTGCAGTTTAATAGTTTCCAATAAGGATGTTTTGTGCTCTAAGTGTTAAATAATACTGCATTAATAGTGATGTCTATTTGCCAAGCAGATATTGAAAAGAATCACTGATTACATTCACAGAAGTATTCTTACACGTATAATCTTAGAACTTGAATATCTGAACCAAATTTTATTTCAAACTGTCTTTTTTTATCATAATTTTTATTTTGGCAATACAGATTTCATCCTTCTGCGAAACATATATATATTTACTCTAAATGTATTGGCTGTTTATGCAGTATTTGGTACCTTACCACACTTTGGGTTTGGTGAAGAACAGGTTCCAAGCTTATTCTATAAAAATAATATGAAAAGGAAATATTGTAAAGTGTTGCATGCCTCATTGCAAATCAGATAAAAGCAGTTATACAAAGCGCAGCAACAGCAGGAGCAGCAGTGATCTACCGGGGAGTAAAGGTTCAGCCACGAAGCCTGTCACATGAGCTCTAAAAATAATTAAACATGTCATACTATCATCATCTATCCGGGACACTGAACAAACAACAAGAGTTTGATTCCAAGTTTGTTTTGTGTCTCTGTTTGTCCCGCAGAGGGTTCCATACTGAAGCTGACGTCATTTGTTGCCCAGATATCGTTATGGTAACCCTGGCTGTTGGCTCTTTTAGGCTGCTTTGTCCTGAGGGAGCTGCTGTGCCACACATTCAGTGGAAAGATAACAGCGCACCATTCACAAAAACAGATTTACAACGCTGAATGAGCAGTTTAATTCTTTGAACATGGAGCCAGCTGGTGAGCTCCTTAAAGAAACAGGCCTGTGGTTGAAATGGGTGCCAGTGAAGACAGCGAAGGATCATCTCTCTCACAATTTCAAAATTCTGTGGAATTGTATTCATTTTGTGAAAACAACATGGAGAAGAACTGAATCGTGGCAGTAAATAAGAAAATATTCTGTGTCTTGCAGCCAGCAGAATTTGGTCAGATTTTGGCTGACGTAAATAAACAACGCCCTGTTTGGCACGTAGACCTGCAGTTGGCTGTGATGTGTATATGAATATACAGGAGTCGCTGGCTGACAAGACCGGTTTAATGTTGACCTTCATCACTCAAGGCCTGGACACAGTTGAGAGGGATCCATCACTCCTCAGCTGTCACCATAAACAAATCCTTCTCAAGTATCCAGTTCCATTTAAATTATCCTTCAATGAAATCACAAGTTTCATTTTCCTTTATTGTTTTCCAGGCTTGGCTAACCAGGTTTAAGGGGAGACTGGATACTTTTGCAGGCATGACAAAACATGAATATGACATAAAATTGGCAAATCAGAAAAAAGAAATTTAAGAAGACAGAGATACACAAAACAATGATGACTATCTGCACCTGTTACTCCAGTAATGTATCACTTCCACCTAAGGACGAGTAACTCATTTGAGCTGCATGTAGATCCACACTGACAGCAGGAGATGCTGAAGCGGGTATTCAGGAAGGCTGTTAGCTATTGTTTCTTAGTTTTTGAAGCACCTCTATTACAGGCTAAAAAAATTAATAAATGAAAAGTGTGATATCACACACAGCCAAGTCATCTAAATACGAAGTGCTACTGGTTATGCGCCAACAATGAGCATAAAGTTAGAATCACTTTTGTTTCCTGGCTCTGGCTGTCTTTGTCAAGGTCAGAGGAGCTAGAGCCAGAAGATCAGAGGCATTAATAGACAAGCATTTACTGAGATATGAGAGATATGCTTGCAAGCCCGTACATGTATCCATGCCTTAGTGACAATGTTTGCATAATGAAATTTGCATGAAATAAGAAAGCAAAGCAGCAACAGTAATAAACTGACAGCATGTAAATGTGACTGCTGCTATCTGCTGAATGTAGTTTTGCTGCTTGCGTGACCAGACACACCCACTGCGAATAAATATACATATTGTCTTTCACCGGGCTCGGGGAATGGAAAAAGCCTGAATCCCATCCAACATATTGTACCTGCTGGATTCTCCTATTCCTCCCCTGAGTGTCATGAGACACTCAGCTGTCAAAGATGAGGCCAAAATGAGTGTCAGTGAGCTGTGTGTTTGTGTTTGTGTTTGTGCAAATGTGTAAGGTTATTATAGATGAAACAACATTAAAAATGAGCAAGGAATATTCCTGTTACACACAAGAATGAGGCATGAAATAACTTTTTAATTCTTCTTGGTAGACAAAACACTGAAATTTGAGAAACAGCTGAAATAACACAAAGGGGGGAAAAAATCAAGTTGAAATAGCGAGGGCTGATAAAAGGAAACCAATAAATAAATTAGCCAGAAACTCCTCCAAACAAACAACAGCAGAAGATTTTGGCAAGTGTGTCCAGTGTTGGCCGTGTTCGTGAAACACATTTATTTGGGATCTGGCACTCTACTGCTTTTTAAAATTAACTGTAAACCTGTGTGGCTCCAACAGAATATGCAGTGCTGATTGTATCGTGGTATCTCAAATGTTAAAATTACCGGCTTTGTGCTAAATGTTCATATCAATGTGCTAACAACCATCATGCTAGCATGTTTTAACGCTAAATACAGCTTATCATCAGTTTTTTAGCTATGAAGGTCTATATATACACGTAAAATCTGTGCAGATATTTCCTGCATTAAAAAGAATTTTTGGACTCACCCATTCTTAATGCAGCTATTCATATTTCATATTTTTCAAATCAACAGATCAGCCTAAGCCAGTCAATGCATTTCCCAACAAGTGTGTTGGCACGTGTTGGCAAAACTGGCACCGATAAATATACAAATAGTAAAATAATACTATTTTATCGAAGACACACAGATGCTGCTGCTCGACGTCTGAAATAATTTCTCTCCCTTCTCAGATGTGGTCACAGCTCTGACGACAAGAGCTCAAACTGCCCCACCGACATCCTGAAATATGTGCAAAAGCCGTCATCATACAACTTCAACTCCATAAAATTCTCTTTAGAATCAGATGAACTTCAAATCTCAGTTTCTTCCCTTTCTTGTTTCAGGACCACCAGCTCATCATTGCTTGATGTTGACTCCATTTTTTTAACAGTGCGTTTTTAAAAGACAAATTTACTGCAGAAATACAATGCACTGTGTTATATACGTTACACAACAAGTTCGGATTGGAAAAAGTCTACATTTTTCTTTGTTGTTTCACAGTCTTCTGTGTGTAACAGCCTTATATGTATATAAAACAGAGACAAAAACTGATTCTCTTCCATATAATGCTAGAGTCCGTGTGCTTGTGTAAGAGTTAATCCCATTACCAGTCACGTGCTTTCGTACTGTTAAGATTGCATTTCTGCAGCAGCAGCATCCTCAACAAGAAATATTTCTATGAGGTTTAGATATACATACCATTAGTTATATGATTGTAAAATCCAAGGCCCAAACCACTGTTTAGCATATTAGAAATGCCAATGCTGTTTCCCAGTTAGAGAGGTTTTTCTGTTAAAAGGTGTAGTTTAACAAAATTGGCAGTATGGCTCCACTCTATGGCCTGGCTCAACTATGCTCACAAAGCATAACGTATGGAGATCAGATTCAAGACCAACTGTACAAAATGGAGCAGGCAGGTCAGACACATCTTTGGAAACTCCTAGGATTGAGGTGGGGTGCATGCCCTATATTAGATTTGCCAAAATGATGTGTAAAAGGATGTAAGCTGAGCCATGAGCTGATGTGATGTGGCACTCAGGCACTCAGCTGATCTATCAGGAAAAATGAGTGGCTTGCTTGAGCTAAACTAGCATTTGATGTGACTGTAACAGAGATGTCTTGGCTGTTAGATGACTAGTAACAGTAAGCCGAAACAACTGACACAGATCAGGTCTTCTGGGCTGAAAATTAACCTGCTACAACATGATTCAAGGTTAACCCCATGAAAACAAAGAGACCAGAGTCATTTAATCAGGCGAACGCACACACATCTTGGATTTTCACAATTTGTTTTCACAACAATGAGGAAACTCCTCTATAATCCTCCCCTCTTTAAAAAAAAAAAAAATCTGATTTACAGCATTAATCTTAGTGTTGCTGCCTGATGACCTCACCGGGACACTTAGGACATTAATTCAGGGCAAACACAATGTTACAGCTATTTATAAAGTGACAAGCTGCGGATGTGGCCCACATAAGATGAGGCTCGGATAGTTTTTCTGATATAATTCCCCTCCTAGATGTGACCAACTTTCCAGAATAGAGACACTCTTCCTCCTGAGCAATAAATATGACTGTGTTTTTAATACATTTTAAAATTATGACCATAAACTTTAAGCAAGTGATGGCCATTGAGATAATCCAGGGACATTTCTGCCTTTACAAACTTGACAGGAGGTCATATCTTAATGTTTTATTTATGCTGAAGTCTGAAACATGGAGTACGTCACAGCTTTTTTTTTTTTTTTTGTTCAAATTGCTGCAACTGCTTCCATATTTAACATGAACCAGTGAGCTATACGGTATGTTCTTTTGCGTGTGGTTGACTCTGCTGGTTAATTGTTTATATTTACATTCACCCTTCTAATCTGAAGGTCAAACTGATCAGTCTATTACTAATAAGCTTGTTCACGGTAATTCGCCAGAGAGACGTCATCAGAAGCATTGACAGGAGCTCTCACGCCGGCGCTGGCTGTCGATTTCTTTTAAACAGGACATGCAGCATGGACTAAACAGCCACCATCTCATTCAGTGAAATGTCTTTGTGATCATAGCAAAGGTTTAGCAGTGATACTGGTGAAATTTAGAGGATAATTTTAGAAGGAAGCTACAAATATGTATCTGGCTTATTGGATTTGACATTTTCCAGCTAATAAGAATTGCATTTACTTTTTTGCCTTTCTTTGACAGCTTGATTGATTTTTACAGAGAATTGTACTTGTTGAACGAAAATTTCCTTGCTATGGAAGAAAAAGGGATAGCCCCCAATTTTATTACAAACTGGAGCTTTGTGGCATTTTGATTGGCTAATGTGGAAAAAGCCCAGAGGCTCGGGACACTTCCTGTGCAGAAACAAATCAAATCGTCCCACTGCCTCCCAGCGGATGTGCAAGATCAATCTGTTGTATTCAGCATGGATGAGACTAGGAGGAGTCTATGCTGTGGATGGAAAATAGCTAAACTTGCAGACAGCTGTGTCAACCTGCAAAACAGAAGTTCATCTACTATTCAGCTATATTGATCAGATCTGTGGCTTAACAGTATTTTGTGCACGTAAATGTGGAATTAGAGGCATTGCATGGTGCATATCCTCTCTGCATATTGCATCTAGAATATTGGTTTGTTATGCAATTTGTTTTACTGAACAGTCTCTAGCAGCACATACATCATTTCAACTGAAAAAATTTAAGAGAATTTGAGAGCATTTCGATTCAAAATAAACTCTTAAAAAGGATTTGAGTAACAAAGCTTGCCTTACTTTTTTTTTTTTCCAAGTTTTGTGTTTAAAAAAAAAACATTCTGATATTATACTGTTACATATCAACACTTTTCCTTGAAACATGGTACATCGCAGAATTTATCTCCCACAATTTATGGGAAAAGGCAGAGAAATGTGAAGTAGAAATAATTTCCATTGCGTCATTATGCCTCTTAAACCGCCTGCCACTGTGGGCTTTCACAGAAGTGGATTGAATCAGTTTGTTGAATTACAGAAATTGATGACGTTAGCTTTGACAGCTGGAAATTTGGGTTACAGCACCAAACAGCTCATGATAAAGTTTTGCTGGGTAAAGCGGCAGAGCAGGATGGATAGTTAGTCCGATCACGAGATCGTGCAGACACAATATCTCCATGATGTGGAGTTTACAATTAATGCATCAACTTCATGATGATTTCATTTTATTCATTTATCTTTTTATTGAAAAAAGGACAAACTGTTTTCAACAACTGCAATATCAGTATACAGTATTTGCATTATAATTTACAAAAGATTAAAAAAAAAAATCTGTTCAGTCTGTGGTTTGTGCAGGAAGGCGGGAAGACCCTGGTAGAAAAATAAAAATCTAAGACAGGAGAACTGCCCATGTGAGATTTCCTTGCCAAAAAAGCATTACAGTGTTCTGGCATCCACTGACATTATCCACGCTCGAATGTGTCATAATAACTCCTAGAGTAATAGGTAAAGCTTAATGTTATGTAAGACTGAAGTCAAGCCCTCTCCATCCGGCCAGGATTTCTGATTGTAAGTGAATTATTAGTCCTGATCTTTCATAAGACAAAGCAGGGGTCCATTCAGAAATGACAAATAACTTCACAAGACCCACAGTAAGGAAGGTAGAAGGTTAAAAGGATGTGTCCAAATTCTGCAAATCTCCCAATTTGCCAAGAACACTGATGTTAAATTAACATGTTAAAAGCTATTCAAATAATTCAGCGTTTCCAAAGTCAAGCTCTGTTAGATGAGGAACAGTTCAAGTTTCCAATTAACAGATGTGTTACAGTTGCCTCCTATTAATATGTACACATCTGGCTTTTAGGAAAATAACACAGTTTCTGCTCTTACTGGGAGGAAAAATCTCAAGTGAGGAAGAAAGTGCACTAAAGCTTTGGAAAACACACAGACAAGAGTCATGCTTGTCTATAGCTAGAAATAAAACTATAGGCTGCATTGGCAAACTTCAAAACGCTTTAAAACACAAATAATACATTTTGGCTTCTAGATTTCTGTCTGACATACAATATGTAACTTAGCAGCAGCTGTCATCAACATTCATAGCCTTGGCTCAATATTGAGCTTCCTGTCACTTTTGACCACTGAACAGTATTGCACATTACAACACAAAGACCTGTAAGAAGTGGCAGTATATTGCACAATGAATCACATCTTAATGCTACTTCTTCTGGTTACATCTAATGCATTGTGTGCTCAGTCGAAGCCAAACCACCCGAGTGCCTCTACTGGGACTAAGACTTCTGCTAAGGCACACATTGCAAGAGATGCTCAATAGACAAGATGATAGGTTGAGGACAGCAGTGTACTTATGCCTGTAATCTGTGCAAGACATAATTTTCCTCGATCGAGCTTTCAGGCCAACACATTGAAGAATACTGCAAAAAAACTTTGCTAAGAGACCAGCTCATTAACAAATGATACCTTGTTTATTTCATGGTGGTTGAACTTGTAAAAATGTTATAGCCTGTTAAACAAAAATGTTGTCATTAAATTTATGATTAAAAACTCATAGGCTTGGGTTGTTGCTGGAAAGAATGATGAAAACCTGCAATTCAAATAAATCTTTGTTTTTTATATATATATAAAATTACATATATATATATATATATAAAATTAGTCTAGCTAATCACAGCCTTGTGACATTTAATCCACAAGGATGAGGTATTACAGCATAGATGAACCACATGCAAAAAGTGCAAACTGGGAATATGCAATTGATTAAATAGGCAAATTTCGTCATTAAATGAACTATTCTAGTAAAATGTTTTACCGTGGATAATATTCTGCATTGTGCATGGAAAAAAACTGCACAGTGTGTATTAGTGAAGGCATCTATCCCATTTTATTCCTCTGGCATCATGCAACCAGTTAATCTCTCACCACTTTCACCATACACAACACATTTGTGTCTACGTGTTGTCTCGTGTGAGAGCTTCTGCATACTGAGAAGTTCATACTCAAATTGCAGTGATTTTTTGCCCTGTATTTTCAAACACAGCAATCGAGACCCAAGTCATATGAAACTTCACGTACCCTGTGGCGGTATTTAACCTGGGGTCATATTTCTGATTCTGCCGTCAAAGGCCTTGACTCTAAAGGCAAAGAGTCAAGGTTGCATTCAGAGTCTAACACCTCATCTGTGTTTCTGTCCTCAAGTGCGCAAACCTCAGCACCCCTCATTACCATGTTTTCTTCCTCCTCAAACTCCTCCTCCATTCCAACTTTTTCAAGAGCCACTTCATTCTCATAACAAAAGGAGTTCCTCGAGCTAAAGGCAGTCGACTTCTTCTCAGCCAGTTCCCTGGCACTACAGCCGGGCGTGCTGGGCACCTCATAGGTGTTGTCAAAGCGAGAATAGTCCACTTTATAGTAGTTCTTTTCTTCAAAGAGCACTGGCTCAAAGCGGTGGCCCCAGAGGATCTCGCTGGCAATATAGGAGCTCCGACACTGAGTAGTCATGGCTGTGGCCTCGACCATGCCCTCGAGGATCACCACAATCTCAAACTCTGACGTTTCCAACTCCTGCTTGCTCAGCTCATAAAATGGGCTGTCCTCATCAATCTCATGAACAATGGTAATTGGAGACACCAGGAAAATTCTGTCAATGCCACTATCAAAGCCTACGTCGATGTCTACCTGATCCAGAGGGATAAACTCTCCCTCTGCAGTCGTACGGGACTTGAGGAGTTGGGCCCTTACGTGGGCCTCCACCAGGTGACTCTTCCTCAGGTTTCCCACCCGCCACATCAGGCAAAGCTTGCCGTCTCTCATGGCCACTGTAGCATAGTGACTGAACACCAGCGTCTCATTCCTCTTTTTGGGCTTTGCCATCTTGGCCATGACGGCACCGATGATAAAAGCATCAATGATGCAGCCTACAATGCTTTGGAAGACGACCATAAAAACAGCAATGGGGCATTCCTCCGTCACATAGCGATAACCATAGCCAATGGTGGTTTGTGTCTCCACTGAGAACAAAAAAGCAGCAGTAAAACTGTCCACGTTGGAAACACACATCTGAGTCTCATTCTCCAAGTCCCCATAAGAGAGAGCCACTAACCAAAAAACAAAGCCGAAAAACAGCCATGACAGCAGGAAAGAAAGGCAGAATATGACCAGCATCCAGCGCCAGCGAATGTCCACGCAGGTGGTGAAGATATCTGCCAGGTAACGTTGGCCTTTCTCGCTCATATTGATAAACTGCACGTTGCAGTGGCCATCCTTCCTAACGAAGCGGCTCTGATGTTGGTGTTGCGTATGCCCCTTGTTGACGTTGCCATTGCCGTAGCCATTTGGCATGGCAATATTCGCCAGCTTCATGCCATCTTCCTCAGAGGACACAATGCTGTAACGGTGGCCTCTCACACTCCCCATAGTTTCCTCTTGGGAGGCCTGGGCCGATTCTGCTTTGGAAAACAGTCTAAGTTTTTGGTAGAAGCGTTGGAGAAACAGTTTTAAATGATCTTGAGGACAAACTTGTGCAGAAAATGTGGGCAACAGGACTCAGTCCTGTGAGGGACAGGGCAGACTAGGTCTGTGCTTCTCTGCCAGCGCTGAGCACTGTCGGTGAGGGCTGGTCACTCGTCTTTGATGCCTGGCTTGAACCTCATTAGTAAAGTGGGCTGTGGAAATTATAGACAGAGAGACAACAAAGATCAGCATGGCTAGCTGTTAAATAAATAATGCAGTGCACAGCCAAAGTTAATGGCACAATTCTAGCATACTCTCAGAAAATGCATAAACAGTGTGTCCTGAGCAGTCAGAGAGCACAGTCAACAGATTGTGTTTAGATTAACAGTAATAGAAGGAAAGTATTAGACACCTGGCAAAGTAGGAAAGGATGTTTACACTGCTTAATATAAGTTTTAATTAGGGCAGGCCCATCCTTGGGGAACTGAGTCAAATTATAGATCAAGTTCATATTAATCCAGTGAGCCTCTCAAAGGAAAATACAGTACAAGCTGCTGCTCTGGACAGACATAACAAAATCACATGTTGCATGCATGTAAAAACCTACAGCACATTCACAAGTACATTTCATTACTGAGCGAATACAGAGTTGCCCTGAACCACAGTTAATGAACCAGTAGCCTTGCTTTATATGTAATAGAACAACAAGGACAGCTAAATTAGAAAAGCTATTGACTTGATGTGTGTGGCATGAGAGGTCCATTAAAATACAACACCACAGGCTACAAAAGGTTATGGACAGCCAGACACGCTCTGCTGGTGCCAAAATAAATCCCCGCTCCACTTTTTAAACTCATTATCTCATCGGAGTTTCACATCTGAAGTGCTTAAATGAAGTCCATGGCACTTTTCAGTGAATATTCTGATTGTGCTTAAGTCGGAAATTGTAGCCCATTTTACAAAACAAAGCCCTTTGATAGCACAAGTCATTTAAATATTGTCAAGGCTCACATGGGATAAGATTTGTTGGATGTAATTTCCGGACATCATCTCTGTTTCTCAACTTATTATGCCTTATTAACTTATTAACTGAACTTATGTCATTGTGGGGTCAACTAGAAACAGCAACAGGCCACTCACAATATGAAGCATCATTTACACAGAGCAAAGCATGCCAAAACATTTTGTTTAATAGGTTTCAGGGTTTAAATGCGTTTTACTCTGTTTTTTTTTTTTTTTTTTTTTTTTTTTTTTTTTGGTTTTTTTAATTTTTTTTTTTTTTTTTTTTTTTTTTTTTTTTTTTTTGTTGTGTTTTTTTTTTTTTTTGTGGTTTTTTGTTTTTGTTTTTTTATTTGTCTTTTTTTTGTTTTTGTTTTTTTTTTTTGTTTTGTGTTGTTTAT
>VURO01015571.1:11151-23649 GCA_015108175.1 Pelvicachromis taeniatus
TTTTTTTTATTTTTTTTTTTTTTTTTTTTTACAGGCATTTTAAACCATGGTTGTTCCAAGTTTCAAATATTGAATCTTGTTTTGTTTTCTCCCATATGCTTGCAAGAAGTCTTATACAAGCAATTATACTGGTGTATTGTGAGCCACAAACTCAAACACTTACTGTGGATTCAGATCTCCAGCTTTGCAAGTGCTGATAAACCTGCACTGAGTGCATTGCAAGCTTCCTTCCTTATTGCACTATTCAGTTTTTTCCCACTCAGTTAGCTTTTATCTGCTCACTATCACATCACTTATTACTGCAGGTTGTTTCATGGTGACAGAAAAGGCTTCCAAAGGCTGCACAACCTGAGACTGTTTGTTTTGCACGTGTTCTCATTTAGAGCTAACAGAGGCAGATGGAAAGTGGTTACATAAAGGTGCTCTATTTTTCATTACACGAATCGATAAATGTAGCCAATCACTTAGCAGATAGCATATATATATATCTCTCTCTCTCTATATATATATATATAGATATATATGTGTGTGTACATGCTGTGTGTTATTTCTGATATTTTTTAATAAAAATACCCTGTGCATCAATATCGCGTACCTACTACAGAGTTTAGTTCAAATCAAAGACAATCGTTGCAAAACATCCAGTTCACATGCTGCAGTCTCTGCAAGCACACTACAATAACAATCATAATATTATAAACTACTAGTTAACTAATGATAAATTAAGTTTTTTAAAGAAGTGGTGTTACTTTCTGATTAAAAGTTCCTTAAGAACGTGAAAAGTACATTTTTCACGTTTATTTAACACCAACACGCACATTCAACTACTCCTAATGTCGCCATATCAATTACTACAAACAACATTCCCACAACACATGTTTTTACCTACCTGTTAGTCCTTGGCTGCAAACGAGATCATTTCTTCTCGTAGTAAGTCCCATATGCGCGCCATATATGCGCACTTTAACCCTTTAAATCTCGAGGTTCTGTTATTATGTTCTTCTGGTTTCTCGTGTGGAGCTGTAAATTCTGCCATAACCCTCTCCAGCAATACTGAAGAAGATATTTGTGATGGCAAAGACAGACTTTAAAAACACGTGCGCATAACCCCGCCCCTTTGGCAGTGACGACCAATGGAAAGCTGCAGCGCCTGTTTAAGGTTTCTAGTCTAAAAAGAGGTTTTATATCGTTCTTATTTATTTGTTTGTTTATTAGTGTACTTTTTGGCAGACTGGGACACTTATTCAGCATCACTTGTAAAACTTGACATGACACTGGTCACAGGAATACAATGTAGGAAAGGTGGTAAGCTGTTTGTCAATCGGTGTTTAAGTCTAAAGTAAATAAACTGACTCTGTGAGAATGATATGAATGTATCTCTGACTTGCACAAAAATCTCTGAGTGGGTGAACACAAGGGGGAGGTAAAGAGCTACAAAGGTGATTACAGACACCAGACTCAACCAGGATTTAATGACTGGTAGTATTTTTATAATGCAAATGGAAATAAAACCCATTTTAAAATGACCAAAGAGCAGATTTTTCCATTTTCATTTCACTTAATCTTACATTTCACATAGCACAAAGAAACATGAATTTCTGAATGCTGTACTATATGATTTTACATTGGCTATAAACATATTTACAAAAGATCACATAATCACATAATCTTTATGGGAACAGTGAAAGTTGCATTTGAATGTCATTTTGATTTCTTTTGTCATTTCATCTACAAAAATGTTTGCAAGATCTCCTCCTCGCTGATGTTAAGATTCACCTGACCAGTGTGTCCATTTCTCTTTCCTGACGGTAAAAGTATAGTGCCATCTGCAGGGCGTCCCCTCCTGTTGTATTCTTCTGCACTGAGGAAGGGCACCGGCACCCATGTGGTCACATTAAACAGACTGTAGTCAACCTTGTAGTGTTTCTTGCCCATTTTCAGCATGTCCTGGAAACGCTGGCCCCAGCGGATGTCTACTGATGTGTAGGAGGCACGTGTCTGGTGGAGTATTCCTGTGGAGTCCCCGGTGTAGGTGAACGAAACTACCAGCTCAAAGTGATTGTCCAGCAGATTATCAGGGCCCATGTTGTACAGGGGACTGCCAGGTTCTAACTTGTGAATAATAGTGGTAGGTGTGGCAAGGACAATCTCCTGTTCCTCTATATTTAAGTCCTGGTAAGTAATTACAAGTGAACCCACTGGCCGTTTCACATAGCGGATTAACTGGGCCCTGACAACCCCCTCCAGGATGTGATTACCTCTGAAGTCCCCAAGGCGCCATGACAGGCACAGAACCCTGTCTCTTAAGTTGACCACTGCACATCTGCTGAAACCCACCGTCTGGGCTCTCTTACGAGCCGATGCCATCTTAGCTACAACAACGCCAATGACAATTGTGTCAAGAAGACAGCCAAATACACTTTGAATCGTCACCACAATGATAGCCACAATAGAGTTTTCGTTTATATGCCTATAGCCATAACCAATAGTTGCCCCGGTCTCCATTGAGAACAAAAATGCCCCAGTGAAGTCACGCACATTTGCAACACAGAGATCATCATCTGCATTGTCGCTGTCTCCATTTACATGGGCAATTAACCAATAACACAGACCAAAAAGAAGCCAAGAGGCAATATTATTAAGGCAAAAAATAAGGAACATCATTCTCCAGCGGATCTCTACAAGAGTGGTGAAGATGTCGATCCAATATGTGGTCCAGTCTCCGGGGGCCTGATGAAACATCACAGGGAACTTGCCATCTTTTTGCATGTAGCGGAGACTCGTTTCCTTCTTTACATTTGGCCTGCCCAGTGTGTGGACTGTGGTGCAGCAGGTATCAATGACCCGCTCACTTCTTTCTGTGCTCATCTTGATTAACTCTAAAGTTCTGCAGAAAGACAGGATTGACATGAAAATGCAGACTGGAAAGTGGACTGTTTAATGCGTCAGGTATATTTTTATACTGAATAACATTACAGTGAATTCATGTATTCATTCACTCATTAGATTGTGACAAAAAGTCTCTCAGACTTGTTTATTAAGCAAAAGCCTTCATGTTTTAGCAGCCACGGTCACTCTGTGCCTTCGGCAATTAGCAGAAAATGAGCAGGTGGGAAAAAATGGACCTCGTGATCACCTGCTTCTTTTGGGGTGATGATTAACTAAAAGCTTCCATTACAAAGCGCTCAATAAACACCTAAATGGCCCCAATATAAAGAAGTGCAATTGTTTAGCGGAATTTTTCTTTTCATTTCTGTTAAATTACCAGCACTGAAAACAAGCAGTTAATAAATCTACAGTTAGGCAGTTAAAAAAACACAGCTGTGGGCTCCCCTGGTCAGACTCATTAGCACAAGTATAGAAAAAACAAATAAATCAGTCATTGTTCAGTGAATGATTAATTATAAATAATAAAAATAATTGTACATTTTATTTGAGGGCGCTTTTCTAAAACCCAAGGTCACCTTACAAAGAGAAAAAAAATATCAATTAAACTACAACCTGAGCATTGTAACTTGCACACACACATTAATGTTTAAGTTTAGCCATTAATTTCATGGAACAAGTTATATAATACATTAGGAGAGATCAGCTATAATCCAGGTCAAAAACCACGTTTATTATATTGACATCAAATAGTTATTTGGACACTTACACAGACCCGTGTAAGCTCAGCATGTTGCTCTGTTATAGTGTAAGTTGTAATTCTTGCTTTTTACTTTCTTACTGGTTTGTTTTCATTGCCTTTTAGTCTGTGTACGCTTTATACAATGTAACAATTCAAATGAATATTTGATCATTTTTACTGATTTGTCTGTTGTGGCCAGTGCTATCCTCTATGCTGTTGCATCCTGGGGCAGCAGGTTGAGGGTCGGAGATGCCAACAGGCTAAAAAAACTGATCTGCAAGGCCAGTAATGTTGTGGGGATGGAGCTGGACTTCTTTAGGGTGGTGTCTGACAGGCGGACGTTATCCAAGATAAGGACAATGCTCGATAATACCTCCCACCCACTCCATGACGTGCTGGCTAGTCACAGGAGCGCGTTCAGTGAGAGACCGAGAGTACCAACAAGCACCACTGAACGACACAGGAAATCATTCCTGCCCGTGGCCATCTCCCTGCACAACTCCTCCATCTAACGCACAGTACACAGTGCAATAGTTACACCCTTATTGCACACGCTCTACGTTAAAATAGCAAATGACAAAGTTCACAGGTTATATTCCACCCCTGTATTCTTCTTCCCAATATTCTTGATATTTATAATTGTGTGATTTGTATATATTAGTGCTATTTCTTAAATTTGTATACTCTGTAACATATTGTATTATTTATAGTTTAGTCTGTTGTTGTTACTGTCTCGGAGCAACTGTAACCCACATCATTTCCTTATGGAGTAATAAAGTATGCTGATTTTGAACTGTTTCCAGAAGAACATGAAATGCTGCCCCGGGCACAAAAAAAAAAAGTATCGCCAAGATAAACGTGTTGTGTCTTGAATGTTTCAACTGTTGAGATGAATTAAGAGTGGCAGTTGTTGTATCGGCTGTTTCGCTGTTAGATTTGGTTTGCTGTGTTCATTGTGTTGTAATATTCCACCTGAGGCAACTAATACCTGTATGCTATTTTCTTCCTCTGATGTGTTTTTGTGTTGGACAAAACTTAACACCAGCTTTTTTTCTTTTTTTTTTAAGAAAAAACGAGCAAACATGTATGTTTCTCTACCAGTGGAAGAAAAAAACAATTACCAGTAAAACATTTGACTTACTGACTGCAGTATCCTCCTATTTTCAGGCATGTCAACATGCTCCCATACACACTAGTTTTCTGATACTATTTTACTTACGTGTTTAGTTGGATCATTTTTTTCATCAAAATTATCTAAATTGTTAGATGTTACACAGTGTGTCATTTTTTATCCTCTCAATCTTAATATTTAGTTTTCTCTGTTTTTTCAGAACGCTACATCCTTTACTGTATTGTCTGTGCGGTTTTGTTCAATTTAACACATTTTAGTTGCTAAATTACTCATTTTCACAGACTTTGTAGCTGTGGGGTGGCTGTAGCTCAGGTGGTAGAGCGGGGTCACCTCCTCACCGGAACGTCGGTGGTTCGATCCCAGACTCCTCCAGTCTACATGCCAAGTATCCTTGGGCAAGATACTAACCCCATGTTTGCCTACTGGTGATGGTCAGAGGGCCCGGTGGTGCCATTGTCTCGACAGCCTCGCCTCTCTCAGTGCGCCCCAGGGCAGCTGTGGCTACAATGTAGCTTGCCATCACCAGTGTGTGAATGGGTGAATGGCAGAATTGAGTGTAAAGCGCTTTGGGGACCTTAGGGACTAAGTAAAGCGCTATACAAATGCAGGCCATTTACCATTTAGGCCTTCACCAGCCAACAGGATTAACTAAAGCTTTGGGTCAGGAAAACCTATTTTCCTCAGTGAAGAACCTCTTTTTAATCAATTCGGCTAATCTCTTTAGTTTTGAATTTTGGCCAAGTTTGCTGTCTTCCAGATGTGACAATGGCCAGCAGGGAGCATTGGTCAGTGTTTTGACAACAGAGTGCAAATGACTTCTGAGAAATTAAAGTCATAAAAAGTTAAGGCCAGCTAACTGTAAGTTTTCACTCGAATCCTAAGAACTTAAGTCTCGCTTGGTCTCGGTTAATTAAGCAAAAATCTTGACCTTAGTGCTGTGTAGTTATTAATCCGTGTTTGTTCTCATAAGGGTAAATTATTACTCACCAACAACCTCTAACAGCTTTCACCTCCAAAAGATACCTCAGGTGTCAAACTTTAACCAAATCAACTTCTTTTAGTATTACATAAAATAAGGCAAAGCTAACATGATTTTATCTTTTTTTTTTTGTCTGCAGCATATACATCTACTTTGGGTGTTACTGATAAAATAAATGGCATCTGATAATCAAAGGCACCGCTTTAAGCTTCTTCACAGTTTTGTGCTTCAAGATCTCAGTCACTGATCAGTGACACTGATCACTGATCATGTCCTTCCACTCAGTGTTTTATTCTTTTACTGAGTCAGCTGCGTGCTGCTGTTTATCTGCTGTTGAGATAAATGGCTTCTCAATAAGTCTACTATTACGTCTCCTGTGGTTTAATTATAAAACCAAATAATTGTGGATTACTGTGTTAATGTTTGTACAGTCGTGTCAATCACAGTCTTCAAATCAGTGTTCCTGACAGTTTAATAAATGTCAGTCCAAAATATGAACTGTCATGCATTACGGTCTAGTTGAATGAGTTCCCATAAATGCTAAAAAAAAAAAAAGACACGCATGATATCGGGACTGCAAAACAGCTGTCTTATTTCTACTCTTTACTCAGTCTTCCATGGAAAACTATGCCAATGTGATGTTTATATGATAAATTAATGCTCAGAAAGAAAGAGGAAAAAGAGTGCAAAGGTACATGGATTACAAGTAGGTGAATAGGAAACTCATGATTGTTGCAGCACTCACTCAGTTCTCTGAATGTCAAATGTAAGAAAGGGGTAACTGAGATCACTCCCACCCTCAAGGACATCTACAAAACACCCAAAATGACACATGTCATGTACGTTGTTAAGTCAATGCAGTTTATAATGTATATATCATTATTGTTTACATGCATGAAGGATGAGTTTTATCAATACTATTTTTCTGCTTGTAACACAAGTATATGATTTCCCCCTTTCCATAGGACTACACTAATACTGTGCTGAATGAGAGCGCATTAAGCAGTAAGAGTCTTACCTTTTAATTAACTGGCACTTTTGCCTCGTTTAATTATATTAGGGTTTTTTTTTTTGTTTCAGATTTCCATCTGGCATAATTTAAAATGTCAGATTCATTCCTTGTTTTTAGAGTAATAATAATAATAAAAGATTATTCAGGATCCACTTATTATAACTGAATGTTATAATATGCTTTCTCTTATGCTTTCTCAAAAATTTGTGAGCTTTACGTTTATTAACGTAGTCGCATGTCTTTTAAATATTAGCCATTGTTAAGTAAAATAACTGTATTTTTTTAATATTAGAAGCTTTTTTTTGTGGCTCACAAATGTAATTCTTTTATTAGAAAATGTGATCATTCAATTAAAAAAAGACATTTTCTTATACATAATGTATCCCATTGATAAATCCATTCCCAAGCACAAACTTGTTCAACTTACTTGCAGAGTAGATCAGAGTACGTCAGGTGTCACAAGCCCATCAGTTCTATCAAGCATAAGACGATGTGTTGCCCGAGTTGCATTAACCTTCATATTTAGTTGGCTGCAGAGTGTGACATTGTAAGGGGCTGGCCCGGTCCTGAGGCAAAGTCCCATTTTGTACTGATATCCCTGGTAACACATCTCATTGAAATCTTATTGGATACAAGAATTTATGACCTATGGAATATTTTAGACCTAAGTTCCTTTGGTCAAAACATCCAACGTCATCTGGCTGTTGGTTCCAGAGTGTTAAAACAAACCGTTTGCAATCTGAATAGAACTGAGAAATACTATTAATTTGGAGGTTATTTAACAGGTTTTTTTTTTCCCAGGAATGTCTGTTAAAGCCTTTTCACTTTAAATTTTTGTGATTTATTAGAAAAGAAGTTAACCTTTGCTCAGCCATGTAAAGGCGTTGTCATTGGCACTGGATTTTCTTTGTCTTGATTGTCCCCAATTTAGCTCTGATAAGACAAGGAAGATCACAAGTGAACCGAAAGTACACAATACGTTATAAAGCATTTTTACTGCAGCCATAAGAACAAATTTAGCTGCTGCAATAAAGCCAGCAATAGCAAAACCACCTTCTTGTGCTTTCAAAAATAGAACACGGCTTTCCCTGCATTTTGGAACCTGCCTGATTCACAAAGTTGATTTTCTAAAATAATGTGTGAAGACAGAGATAAGAGACATTCCTCTGAGAGATAACCTAGAAGGAAGGTTCATCAGTGTGTCATTTACAAGCAGCAGTTTTATATTGAATAAGTGAAAACACAGACAGGAAATGATATATCTATCTAACTACCTGACTGATAACACACAAATCTCAAAGATACACAAGAGTGTATTGATTATTTAATTGATTTAATTACAGTTTCACACACACACCAGCTGTGACATGCACTTTAGGGTTGCAAGACACTGCAGTCAAAAACATGTAGACTATGTGTTTGTGACTGAAACTGTGCTGCTGTGCGTTAGGGGCAGTGTTGGGGAGTAACGGAATACATGTTCTGGTGTTATGTACTTAAAATACAAAACACGAGTACGGTTACCGCTTAAATAGTTGATTATTAGAATACAGCAATACAGCGTCAAAAGATTCCACCTCCAATCTAATCAAACATCTGGAAGTAAGTTCTTTTATAAAAACTAACGTTAGCATACTGCAACTACCTTGTTTTAGTTGTGGTAGCTACCTGGGTTATGTGCCAAATCAATATCTTTAATGCCCTATCGCTGTGTTATTTATTACTGTTACTGAAGGCTGCATTACAGCCTGCTAGCTGAAAATAATCATGTGCAGTTCTGAAAGCAGACAGAATGCAAACATATTACTGATATAGAAGTATCGTGTTGATACATGCTCAGTCATTCAGGTAAGTAAATCCCAAAAGGTTGATTCTGCTCATCTGGACGTAGCGTTTACAGCGTTTACATCCAAGTGACAGTGTCAGCTGACTGCAGGTTTCCCCAGCCTTATAAACAATACATTTGCATAATGACTGAAACTAGCACCACTGAAGGAACAATGGGCTGGGAGGTCAGTTCCTTGATCATTAATATGCAAATTCTCAAGACCATTGATCAACAACCACTGATCAAGGCCCACTGATCAAACATCATGAGTACCATTCACAGAGAGTTGGGGAATGGCTGCAATCACAGCATTGTAAGATGGTGAAAGATCCTTACCCGTATGCCCCCTTCTCGATTCAGAGATGGTCTTTACCTTTTCACATAAATGGACCCCTGGAGTCCCCGCTCAAACCAGCGTTCCTTCTTGTCCAGGATGTGTGGTCCTTTGATCAGTTGGCCTTGATCGCTTGTTGTTGATCAATGGTCATGAGAATTTGCATATTAATGATCAAGGAACTGACCTCCATTGTTCCTTCAGTGGTGCTAGTTTGAGTCATTATGTAAACATACTGTTTATAAGGTTGGGGAAACCTGGAGTCAAGTCAACTGAGACTGAAGAAGTCACTTGGATGAGTAACGAAACGTTTCTCCCACTGAAAACGCATCATCGCGATGAACAGAATAACCTTTTTGGGGTGATACAGAAGTAGTTTCTATATTAGATCACTGCAAAAAGGCCTTACCTAATGTCCACCCTACTTATTTTATATTAAGATTTAAAAATCTAATTGGTATTGCTTTCAGAGCTGCACATGATTATTTGCAGCTAGCAGGTTGTTAATGCTATCCATCAAGTCTAACAGTCTGCGGTCTATGAACTTACCTCAGCTAACGCAAGCTAACAATGTTAGCTCAGTGGCGCCTATTCACTAATAAAGATTCAGTAATAGTAATAGAAATAAATCACACAGCAATAGTACATTCATGTAGTTGTAAAAAGTATGACAATATATCAAGTAATCCAAAGTATTCAGAATACGTTACTCACATTGAGTAACTTAATGGAATATGTTACAAACTACATTTTGGGCCATGTATTCTGTAAACCGTAGTAGAATACATTTTAAGAGTAACCTTCCCAACACTGGTTAGGGGTGGTGTTGTACGCACCACGAATAAGCGGATTAAAGATGATTTGTTGTGATCATTTTTTTTTAAAAAGTGTTTGAATCGGACAAAGTGGTGAGAAACGGTTTAACGTAAGAGATACTGTGTCAAGCATGCAAGGGATGTGCCATCATAAGAGAACAATAAAGACTCAACTACTGATGGACCACTTTAGAACTAGACGGAAAAGGAAGAAGCTGGAAAAGTACAGACTGATCAAAGACACATGTTTCCTAATGTTTGCAAGGTGCTGGTGCTACTGAGTAGGAGGAACAAGTCATACTTTGCAAAATGAGAAACAGAGAAAGAAAGAGGTGAGATTAGAACCTCATAAGTGTCTGTAGGCAGGTATAAGTAAATCGCAAATGCAGTACAAAGAACATGTTACTTAATTCTTCATTTCTAAATGTCTTTAATTCAAATTTTCATTGACATAATATGATGTAATATGTTGCACAAATTGAAATTTAACAATGGCCTTAATTAAAATCAACACACATCAGCACTGCAGTTTGAAAGACAGAGAGATCTGTTTATTTTTGGATTGTTAATGATGCTCATCCA
Source organism: Pelvicachromis taeniatus (assembly GCA_015108175.1). Lineage (NCBI taxonomy): Eukaryota > Metazoa > Chordata > Actinopteri > Cichliformes > Cichlidae > Pelvicachromis > Pelvicachromis taeniatus. The sequence goes on from VURO01015571.1 coordinate 21,462, forward strand.
TAATTATAGTTATATAATGCCTATAGGGTGCAACAACAATATGTCTTTACATATGAAAAGATATGTATTGTACCAGCTCAACACAGAATTTCGACTAAGCATTATGTAAAGTAATAAGCTTCTGAGTGAGTTCATCATGCAGCTGTCGAAACTGGGTGTTTGATCAATGGTCACGCCTTTTTTCAACTTAACTTAAACCACAGATGTCTCAGATCTTTGTTCTTCATCTATGACTGGCACACCAGCCTCGTTCAGCATTACTGTCTATATTACTGATTGCTTCAGTTCACTCTTGTGTATGATACACACAGCCCATTGTGAGGCAGATTAGCATAGCTCTAATGACAAAAAGCAGCTGGAGCTACCTGTATCTGTTGGTAGGTAAAAATACACTGGAAATAATTGTGCTGTCTGTTTACACAGGCTCACTCACGAATACACTGAACCCTCTGTAAATAACCATGTTATTGTGTTCCTAAAGGCTATTGTGCGTCAGTGTCTTGAAGCGTGCCCACTCTAAGAGGTTACACGACACAGTTGGGTTATATAAGTGACATGTCGGGCTGATCCTAAACAAGGACGATAGGACAGTGACGGTAAAAAGTTGCACACAACTGGTTGGGGAGTTTGTAGGTTTTAGTTGGGTGTAAAGTCTGGTTTAGAATCTACAGAAATGCTGAAATTTCTTTCCCACAATATAGTGAGGACTGTGTTCTTACTGAGTGTAATAACTGTAGGTAAGTGTACCTTACTTTTGTCAAAGCTTATCCTACAAAACATTTTGTAAGACGGAGCAGAAAAGTGTCAAAGGGTTGCAAAAAGTATTCAAACGTATGTTCACATTTCTCTCCAATTTTAGAACATGTGCACTCATCTAACTGCACAAGTCGCCGATGTCTGAGTAACGTGTTGATAGATAAAAAGTTGTTATCGCAGCCACAGAACGATAGCTGCTCTCAAGTCGTCCGCGTGCCAGAATTAGATTACACGACTCTGGATGTTGTAAGTACTGTTGATTTTGTAGTTGAGCTAATTTAAAGTTTATTTTCATTTCTCCATTTAGACCTCTGTATGACAGTTCTTTGTTGCCAAATGTTGACTTATGTTTTCAACAGGACACAAAGGAACTCCATCTAGTAATTCTTCTGCAAGCATCACTCGTAAGTTTCAAAATACTTTTTAAAAAAGTTATTTTTTAAAAACAGTTTTTTCAAAGAACACATTTTGATTTGAAAACAGGAATGGGAAGATCCTGAGTTGGCGTGGGACACATCAGTGTACCAGTTTAATGAAGTAATTCTGCCAGTAGATAAAATCTGGACTCCAGAGCTCATTGTAACAAACGCGTAAGTAGTTTCCATCCAACAGCCATCAAGTCAAACAATGGCTAAAATTGTTCTCAGACATCACTTGTCTCTTCTGCGTAGAATATCATCAACTTTGAAGCACGGCTCTGATAATGTGCTGGTGTACAGTAACGGCACAGTGAAGGACAATTTGATCATAAATGCAGAGGTGAACTGTGAAGTTAACCTGTTCAACTATCCCTTCGCTTTTGATGCGTGTCCTGTTGCAATAGAAGCCTGGAGCATTGACAGTAAGCTCAGCAGTTCACTAATATACACCATATGTGATCATTTCTAATATGTGTTTTGCACTGTCTCATCTTCGCTTACTTGTTTTTGGCCGTTTTCATACGTTGAAAAGTAAAATGAATGCATTGCCATTTAAATGGAATTGTAATAATTACATTACAATAATCTCATAACAACACTGTAAACATCAACCATTCAACGATGATAAAAGTATAAAATGAAAAAAAAAGCAGGGTAACTTCCAGGTAATACAATACAAATTAATTCACTGCAGGTCTTTGCTACCAGTTTAAATGCTTTTAACTTGCGTCTTACTTTTGTGACAATATTATCAAAAAATTCCTTTGACCACTGAAAAGAAATCACAGGATCTTTATGACTTTATTTTAAAATAAACAATCTCAAAGGAGACTTGATTTTATTCAGGTTGTGGTACAACACTGAAGTTGGGTGAACTGATGCAGATTGATAATAGTCACGGAGACTGGGAAACGGTGGATATAAGGCTTCTGAAACAAAGAGATGACCGCAACTACATCCAGGTAAGTTCACCCAGGCCTGCCATTTGTGAATAAGGGCCTTTACTGCAGTGA